>JACGAQ010001566.1:0-56868 GCA_014119065.1 Orius insidiosus
AGTCTTAGAAATAAATGGATTTTCAACTAAAAATTATCAAGGTTGGCTGGAAAATCGTATCGGAAGGGTGAAAATTATAGATTAAAGACGTAAGAAGGGTGAAAATAGTAGATTAAAACTTTTATAAACCCTTATCCCCGGAAATTTATTTATCTTCTTGACGAATAAAGGATGTTGTCACGCTGAATCCAATGGTTCTTCCCGCCCTAGAGCTAGGTAGAAGATTTAACAAAAAAAGTTTCGTAATTGAAAAAGAAAAATCTGCTTTTCGATCACTAAAATCCCTTATTTATTCTTAAGTTATTAATTAATGTTTGATTAGTTGTCTAAAGCGTTTTGGACCCATTTGGAATTTAATAATAAAACCTGTCTCGAAAGGGAGAAAACAAAATTGGACCTTCGTAAAAGCATATTTCTAGCCACCAATTATCCGGGGGAAATATCCTAAGTTTTTGACAACGATCAAAATATTATGTGAAACGTGGAGTGTTTTAGTTATTTTAAGATTCAGAATTTTTATTCGGAAATCGTTCTAGGTGTCACCGAAAAACTTTCCGCCCCATGTTAAGCACTTATTGTGAACTTAGTTTGATAACTCGACGAAGAATCATTCATAATAAACTTGACAGGTGACTCATTTATCATTTTAGTCTCATCATTTTATTTGAATTCAAATATTCTCTACGTGTCTTTTTAAGTAATTTATGTTTCCGAGTGTTTCTTTTTTTTTTTGTCGAAACAACTTAGCACTCAACCTTGTGGTACAAATTTTAAAAAAATGAAAAATTACTATTTTTAGATGATAAATTCGAAGCAAATTTTAAAAATAATTTGTTAGTTATTAATTTTTAATTTGTTTAATAAATGCTAGACCGTAGTTGACGAGGAGAGAATAAAAAACTGATTTTCGCCGAATTTTTTTCCATCTCTTCTATTTTACTTGACACTACAGTTTTTCCTCCCTCGTCTTATTATTAATAAATTTAAGAGTTTATGAAAAAAGGATTTTTTTTTTCTATGTTGTTGAAAAGTGAGAAGTCGCCATGGGCTCTAAATGGAGAGTTTGATCAGCTCAAAAAGATAACGTTGGTAGGTTTTTTTTTTCCTCTCTCTTCGATCAAGATTAGATTTCACCATTTGCTTCTCTTTTCAAAGGGAGATGAGTTGCTGATTTTCATCCTTTATCTTGGTGGAATGGAAGCCTTTTCTTCTATCTCATTTCTCCCTTAATCATCGAATTTAAAAAAAAAATTAAATTTCAACTATTTCCTCTAATTTTCTGTTTCCTCCGACCGAATTCCGTCCTAGTTACAATTCAAAAAGAGATTAATTATTGAAAAATTATGTCTACAGTCCCACAATTAGTCCAAAAATGATGAGACACTGCCGGAGGCGATGAAATAATTATTTTAAGTCATGTTAAGACAGATGCGTTTCGAATCTTAATGATACCTTGAGTAAACATTTATAGTACTAGAAGACGCATCGTTATAACTTGTTTTTCGATTTCGATTCAAAATTATTATCTCTAGATCGTTTATTTGAAATTATAAGAGGCGATAATGTATTCAATCCATTTTTTTTGGGACCTCCGATGATTTATAAGCCACGCGCCGCGTCGGACTTTAGATACCAGGCTAGAACGAATAAAAAAACTTATCAAGGATAAATAAATCCAAGTTATTTATCATTATCTTCTAGATTAGTCAATTCACCTCGACAGCCTTTTTTATTTGAAAACTTTTTAAGTTTATTTTTTAATTTTCACAATTTTTGTCTGCCGGATGGATGTCCCTATCGCCCGTGGTGAAGTGTCACATTTCTCCCCATATAAAAAAATTTACACACAAAAATATGAGGAGTGTGCAAAAATTTGGCGATGGTTCTGCCGCAGCGCAGTTTTTAAAATTTCATATCTCCACCATTTTTGGGTATTTTGAGAAGAAAAAAAAAAGAAAGCTCCCGTCATTTTAAAGATAAACAAATCGAAGGTTTAGTGAAAATTTGGTGAAATCTGCCCGTCCGATAAAATATGCGACGGACTGCCGGACAGCACAGACAACCTCATGATCGGCGAACTAGTTTTCCTCTACGGGGTCTGGAAGACCTCTTCCACCTTCTGATGCCTTCGAATGCTTTTGAATTTTGCTAAATTCAACGACATTACAAGTTTTGGTCAACTGGTCCATGGCCGGGCAATCGGCTTTCTCACCCTATTAAGGGTCAAATCGATCCGTTCAAAACATATGAAAATAAGTTATACCACATAGTAATGATGGATCACTACACAACTAACTGAATGTTACCTATTCACCCTAATTTTCTAATTTTAAATTAGATTATTTATTGATTAAGTTATTTTAAAACAGGTTTTGGTATACTGATTGACCAGGGTCACAATTGACGAGTCCCCGCCCCAACCCGACATTCTCGCTTATCTCGGCCTTTTCGGTGCGGAGAAAATCTAGAACGACATGGATGGAGTCATAACTCCTAAATATGGATACATTCTTATATCGACCTTCGCTTTTTTCGAGATATCGTTTAACTCGAAAGAAGGTTTATAAATACCCTCGACTGTTGTTTTTTTCCATTGGTCAAAACGACGTCTATTTCGGCCAATTTTCACCCCTAAACTTTTTTGATTCTACGAGAGCTTATTGGAAACTCTCGATCGCTTGCGCCCTGTGGCGTCTGGAAGACCCCTTTCTAAAAACCGGGCTTTTCAAGCTATATTTACGACATCCCTTTTAGAGAAACAAAAAAATTTATTGTTGCTACTTGTTAAAATTAGCGTTTATGGTTTGAAGAAGGAAAGCATGATTTATACGTATTTGATTGGGGTGAGTGGTGACAACGAGGGGAGTTTAGGTTTCAACCCTCGACCCCGACGAAGTTAACAACAAAAACATACATCTGTGGGCGAGCCTTGACAATCGAGATACCTACTCGCCAAAGAAACTCTAGTTAATATATCAGATCTCAACTTTCCCTCAGCGGATAACACAAAGAACAAAACATCATAGTCAAATTCAACTAAGATATCCAACTAAGGGACCAAATTTGTTGTAAAAGTTATCGTGGTTTGAAATAGTATAATTGGTAGTAAACATGCCAACCACAACCAATTAGGTAAATAGGATTAACCCCATTTTTACTCTGTTTTCAGGAGTTTTCCTCGGTTTTTTTTACTGGGGTTTCCCTCTAAGAGTTTGGACTTCAAAAACGAGATTTTTATAGGAGTCTGGGCGTTTTCACCAGAATTTAAATGTTTTGAGACAAGAACACAATTCCAATATTTGTACAGTTTCGGCCCACTTAATGGATTCCCTCCTCCGATCTAAGGGCCGAAAACTTAGAGTTTTTACCCAAACGATAAGTGACTTTTTTGCCCCAAAACCAATGATTTATCGCACAAAAATTAGCCACACATCTCAATTCTAAAGGCGTTCGAATGTCAGGTGGGTATGAAACGGATTTTTTTCACAGTACATAAACTAAGAAAACGAGCATTCTAACAATTTTTCGTTAATTTTTAAACATTTTTCTCATTCTATAGATGATGAGTGGATGCTTTGCCGAAAAAAAAATTATGGGTATTTAGTATTATGAAGCCATTTTCCCCAAATTAATCTCCATTCTTATGGTTCCCCTGTGCTTCTGGAATGTAATCAAAGGCATATAAGTACGGCATTAAGCTTCTAAAATGTTTGGTTTGATTCAACGGAAGTTTTTTCAAAAATAATATTCGAAAAGTAATGCTGCACGTATTGCTATGGAACAAAAATCGTCATACTGCGCTACCAAACTATCATTGGAAGAGATGAAGTAAAATAATTAAACTAATGCCGTCAAAGAAGTCTATCTTGATTTTTTCTCTCTCTACAAATAGGTAGTAACGTTCGTATTGTCTTGCTGTGGTGGCCGAATGTCACTGACATCATTATCTTTTTCGATAGTCTATAAAAACAGAGAGAAGCACATTTATGCCATCTAGGCGTATTATGAGAATGGCTTAGGTTTGCTTTTAAAACTTCCTTCTGAATGGGTAAAAAAATAAAAAGCCCGGAGGCAGGGATCTTCCCTCCCTGAAAAGCCTTCCATCCGCTTCGCTTTCATATGGTGAAAAAAAGTTGATTTTTGGAACTTAAATCACCAATAATTTATTTTAAAAAAATTCAATTTGGGGCCAGCGTTCTGTGGATCAAATGACATCTGTCGGCTGTAGATGGTCGATAAATTGTGAAAAATTCAAATATTTTTGAACCTAATGGAGCACTAAACAACCAGAAGTTTTGCGGTATTCTTATAAAATTATTTTATAAAAGACAACAGTTTGGTAGTAGGCGTTGTTAATATGGGAGTTCATTGTTTTATTTCATAAGTGTCAGAAACGAGATGAATAATAACAGTGCACACTAGTTATGGAGAGCCGTATTTAGCGCTTTTCCACCCTCCCTTTCTCTCAATAGCTCGGAAGAGTTAGTTAATGGCTGAAATCAACTAAGGGGTTAAAGTACTTTGCTTAGCGACAAAATGCAAAATTTTGACACTTCCGGTGACGTCCATGCATTCCGGAGGGAAAAGAATGATAAATTCCGGCCCGGGCCCTCAGACCCTCATTAAGTCCCATCAACATCACTAAAAATTGTATACGGGGTCCAGTTGCTTGGAATTATTCAACTGCAGGAAACTCCCTTGAATGAAGCAAAAAATACAAAAGGTAAATCCATCGTTTTTTTTCCTTAAAAATGTTTCGAATGGCTCATGTCTCAAACTAGTTTTTTATTTACAATTCTTAAGGTTTTTCAAACTAAAGAGTTTATAATTTTATTACTCTCGCGTCAGAGATACGCTTAAGGAAGTCCCAATTGTACCAACAAAACTGAATGAATCATTATAAAACGCTCGTCCGAATGCCGACGTATTTTCTGTCAAATCAGCCCAGTTTCAACATTTTTCAACGGTCATCTTAGAACATCCGGAAAGCGATTAACTTCATGAGCCAATAAAAATGAAATTCCAGAGTAATATTAAGCAAAGAATGCACCATTGATTTGATAAAAACTTTTTTAAACGATTGGAAATATGATTTTCAGTTTAGTGAGTATGCAGTTTTGAGGATTTTGATCAAACGGGGTTTCGTCGATTAGAGTGATTCTTGAGTTCGACTATTGCTAAATGAAATCCCTTTTCAAACGTTCTGATCGATAAATTGCCAAGAGAAATAATTTTCATGGGTCGGCCGTTTCATTAAGAATTTTTTCGTTTTTCTTCCAAGCGGAAAAATCGTCCCTCTTTTAGGGAAAAAAAGGATCAAAGGGAAAAATTTTGAATTGAGATAAGAAACGACGGCCCATAATTTTTTTTCCCGAATTTTGATGTTAAAATATAAAATCTAAATAAAAAAGTTAACGAAACACTAAATGGGAAACCAAAAAAGGCGTATAACCTTAAAGATTAAGATTCATTTCATTAAAAATTCACTTGATAACCGGGAATGCAAAACCCTCTTCACTTAAGTGTTTGGGTGGCCCAAAATAAAACGGAACGATCCAATCAATCTGCTCTCCGATAAAATCTGAAAAGAAGAGTTAAATCGTCTTTTTGCCTATTGTACGCGATTCATTTTAAAACCAATCGCACAGCATTCGAAAAAAGAAAAGATAAAAAAAAAAAAGAACGTCAAGATCTTTAACTAAGGTAACTTTTTCCCCCTTAGTGATCAGTTCTTAGAGATAAAGTTGGTCTCCGCCTTGTTAGTCGTTCCCTGAACGCGCTTATTAGTAGAAAAGAATATTTCATATTAATTATACCACTAGAGCATTTTTTACAACACAAAGATTTCATTATAAGGTCGTTTTATTTAATTGCGTATTTTTAATATGCTATAAATCACGCCTTTCGGATTCGCGTGTCGACGTCAGTGGCCGTATTAGAACTTAAAACAATCATGAAAAATTTTAACTCCTTAAAAGAATGTTATTGTGATTCCCTCGATTGAGGATTTTTAATCATGAAGATCCTGAACCCCAAATTACTTTTTCTAACCTCAGTATTGAATTAAATATTTAAAGGAATAAGTTAGAAATAAATGGCGGTTTTTTAAAAGTTTTTGTGATACCCTCGATGGCTTTCGGAAGGGGTCTGGACGACGCCATCACTTTCGGCCGAAGTCACCGGATCATCACCGAATTTTCCACCAAATCTTCCCGTCTTAATATCTAGAAAATTTGGTGTAATTTTTCTCAAAAAAATTCCTAAAAATGGCAGAGCCATGTCTGTATGTTTGTTGCGCTGAATGCGCTAGGTTCAAACTATTTTCTATTAACTTCCTTAAGAAGTTGTATGGTGATACCCCTCCACGTTGGGTTAGTCTTCCAGACCCCGGAGAGTCAATTCCTCCCTAATACTTCCCCTTCTTTATACATCCCCCTCTGTTATACTTCCCCCTCTGATATACTTCCCCATCCGTTATACTTCCCCTCCCATATACTTCCCCCTCCGTTGTACGTCCCCTCCGTTATACTTCCCCTCCTATATTGTTACTTCTCTTTAAGGAAGTTTTCGTTGGAAGCTCAAACCAGTATTTTTATTTTGAGAAAGTTGCCCTGCTAGGCTCTAGAACAAAAATTTTTTGGGCGATGAACGGCTTTTATGAAATAGGTAAGTTTATATGCAAGTATAAAATCTTTCGATCGATTGAGGCAGAAAACTCGGATTAGTTTTAATAATAATTTTTGACTGGACACAGAATAAAAAAAATGTTCGAATAGGTTACGTCAGAAACGGCTCCAGACAAATGGTTTTATAACAAAGTTTTGCTATAAATACCTAAAATTAAATAAAAGGACTGAAAATAAAACGAGAAGTAAGAGGTGAAACAAAACCTTTAGAAGATATTAGTTATTTTTGTTTTTCATCACTCCTGTATTGATCCAGATATGCCAGTCCCAAGCAAAAGTTTAATCGTAAGTGTCACTCGCCTAGCCCCCGAGCTATTCAGTTCTCTCAGACCCTCCTCCCAGATTTTTTTTTAACCCTCCTCTCATCCCATACAACTGCAGAAATATACGACCGCGTCCTTAACATGAAAACAATTTTAATAAGAACCCCACAGTTTTATTTTATTCACCTACTTCTTCGTCAGCTGCCTAGAAATGCCGCATTCAAATATATCGACCTCGGAAGGCGAGGTTTGACCAACATTGATAAACTTAAAAAACGCAAACCAGAAATATTTCAAAAAGGGAAATTTTTTATCTAATATAATTAGAGCAAAAAAAATGACTTTTCAATTTATCCATTTTTTTATATACTCATATTTATTAAATAATACAAGTCGGTCAAGTTTATAGGTCGGTTTTTAGGGTTGATTCAATTACTTAAAACTCGTTTTTCCGCGTGCCCTGTTTCCAACGGAATTTCATTCGTTTTCGCTTTAAAAACAATCAATACAAATTCGGTTTTTTGATTTATGGTTGAGTCTCGCAAAAAATCTTACTCAACAAAATCCTAATTAGAAAATTATAAACTATAAAAAATAAAAATTTTTTGGGGCGTGTTTAAAGGTCTCTGAGCCCCATAATAAAAGTATAGAGTATCATAATATTTTATTTTGATTAGCACCTGCTTACTGCTGTTTCCTTCAGCGCGGGTACTTGGATTATTAAATTACCGTCATCTGAGAATCTTGTTCTTTTGAGTAAAAGAAGACTATAACAGGGAGGATTTAAAAAATTTTACTTCTCCCTCAAAAGACCTGAAATAAAAAACCTTTAGTACCTACTCAGAGAACTTAATCCATCAGTATACATTTTTCAAAATTGGCAAAGGTTCTAGATAAAGATTTATCCGATTAAAATTTGGTCGCAATAATAAACGAAAGATTTAATGTTAAAGAAAAACGTCAAGCATGTTTTCATGAAAAAAAAGACTACCTACTTTAAACATGTCTCGGGCCTCGACGGGGTGTCCAAGTCACCGGGGGGACGAATCCTCTCTTGACACTAATAGGCTAAAATTTGTATGTTTATTGGAAGGACGGATTATCTCAATTAGTTTATACAGTGGAGAAAAAAAAAGCCCTTAAGTCAACTTCGTTGGCATGAAACGAGGCAGTTAATGTGAAAGGTCGGAAGCTAAGTTGATTTTTAGATAAGGCGAGAAACTCTTGATAGTATCAATGGCGGCATCAGGGACCGACCGACTCCTACCCGGTTTTTATGCTTAAAAAAGTTTTAGTAGAAGTGGATGCCCTAAATAAAAAAAAATCATAATTATAAGATCGTGATTCGTTTAATTTATTAGGAATGTTATATTTCCTTTCCCACTATTAAAAAATGAAAGAAAAAAAATTGATCAATAAAGAGAATTTTTTTAAAATAGAACTGTTAAACTTTATCAGATCGACTTTTAAAAGATTTTACTTTTTATTTTGAAAACATAATATTTAATAATTTCACGTAGGGATATTTGGCATTCCCTTATATTCGTTTTTCTGTCAATAAAGATATGTGCCATTGTAGTTCGGTGTGAATGTTTTCTTCATTGAAAGGTGAGAGTGAATAATTTGTGTTGTCTTTTTTGTTAGCTAACCTCTCTTTCGTATTTTTTGTTAACCTAACCTCTTCTAGCCAATCGCAGTTCCAGGATTCTTCTGAAGGGAGGTTCGGTACCTCCGAGGGAAGGCATCTAAAGCGAATAACTGGTCATTCTGGTATAAAAATCTTGTCTGAAGTTTGCCAAGCAGCGATTGCGGCACTGGGTAGGAATATTGGACATTTTCTTGTAGCCTTTGTTGTCCTGTGTGTTGGTACGCCTGTGGCAATATTAAATTTATACTGGGTGTCCGGAAACACATGGCACACGTTAAAAAGTGGTTTTATGAAAAAAGTTAAATGTGAACCCCCCTTAATTTAAATCAAAGAATTTGATGGTGTAGTTCGGATGAAATGAAAATTAGCGGTTTTTGAAAGAAATTTCTTTCAGACCATAAATTTTGAAAGAGCTACAACTTTGTAATTGTGCATCAAAAAGATCAATTGCAAATTCCGTTAAAAAATTGCTAATTTTCAATACTGAAGTAAGAAATTTGGGTTTTAACTTGAAAAAAGGCCGACATCTCGAGATGCAGAATGCGAAGATGCTTGAATTCGTGACAGTTGGAATCTTCGGACAAAAATAAGTGGAATAAAAAAAAGAGTCTTTTGGGTCGATTTTAATGGATTTTAGCGCAAAAAAACGCTAAAATTTGACACTTTTTAAAGTTGTCAAATCAACTTGAAATTTTGCGTAGATTACGAATCTGAAATTAAAAAAAAGGGGGTTCTGATTTGAAATAACGAAATTAGGTTCTGTTGGGGGCACCCTGTACATCCAAACGCATTTTAAACTACACCATTAAATTCTTTGATTTAAATTAAGGGGGGTTTAAATTTAACTTCTTTTGTAAACGCTGTATAATAATGATATTTAATATTTTTTAAACTAAATTGGTCGTTGCCATCTTTTTTCCTCTACCTATTTATTCGGCCTATAGACCTACAGTGGCTTAAATTTAGTTGATAATAAGGACCCGGACGGTAATAGAATTATAATAAATTTATACTCTCTTTGATATACATAATCATGTTTGACCCCTCTCAGGTTCGTTCCCTAATTTGCTAAAAGGTCCGAGATTAATCTGAAATCATCAGTGGAATTGTTCGAAGGATGCTAGAGATAGTCACAGATGAACGCTGTGCACTTTATTATAAAACTTTCTAGGAACTACAGACAAAGCGAATTAGTGATGAATCAACAATTTATATTATAGAATTCAATGTCTCGAGTGTATTAGGTCAACCAATTAGCCCTTTTGAGTCACCTTCATTATTATTCAAACTTTAGTTTCTTATGCTGTGATGAAACATTTATCTGCTAAGGTGGCACTAAATCTTACAAACTTAAATTTACAGTGTGAAATTACAGTATACACGGTGGTTCAGAAGTAATGGATCACAGAAGTTGGTGTCTGGGACACCAAATCAAAATTCGTTATATGCTATCAATTCTTCATAAAACAAAGGGGGTTTACATGTAACTTTTTTTCCGATCTTCATTAGTTTAAAAAATAAAAGGGGTGAGTTCTGAACCACCGTGTGCATTTCCATGGTTCAGGGCTACCAACCAATGGCTATTTTAGAATCTCTACCTACTCTATTTTTACGTATTTTCAATCAAGGTTATGTAATATGTACGTAATTGGAAAATGCTATTCGTCGCAAATAAAGCTCGATCAAATGTATGTACATTTTGTAACTCGCTTTTAAATGAACATATAAATAATTAAATTTTACCAGCGTAAATAAAATCGGAGCACTCGAAGAATAAACGATTCGCCAAACCGGTCCCGAGAAGCGCCATTCGTATTTATTTTTTATGTGAATCGACACACCTGCTCCCAAGAAATCCGGTTAATCAGATCAAAAGCGTTCATCACGGGAAAAAGCGCTTGTCCGAGATGAAGTTATTTCAGTCTTCATTTTTATTATCTCCCAGAAGCCTTTAACAACGAAGCCTCAATAACCATTTTTAGTTAAATAAATTGGCAAAAATTAGAGGATCATCCAAAATGATGCAGAAAATGGTGAAAATGGCTTTTCGGAATGATAAGAGCTCGACATTTCTTTATGGGTTGAAGCCGAGTTTATGAGCAGTTTCCTTACCGCGGTGATGCTAATTGTCCACACGCCATTATGAACGAAAACGACTTCGCTCTTCGAGAAAGATAACTTGAGATGTCCCATTTGGCGATAACCTACGAGTAAATCGCGGTAGAGAGGGAAAAAAGCGTTTGGAAGTATAAAATGGATGTATTTTATTAAACGTATAAAGGGCACTCCAGTGGATTCTCAACGGATGTGACATGGGAATTCGAAGAATGTCCCTATCAAGGGGAGTATTGTGCATTCCGTAGTTCACAAGACGTCGACGCATTGGCACCAAGAATCCTCAATGCCGAAAAGAGAGGACGGTAAAACGGAGGACAAGAACGAAAGCGTTAAGAGAATGAAAATCCAATGATCCCAAGCAATCCGATCAAGTCCGAAAATCCGGAAAGAAAACGAACCCGCGAGATCGTTTTTGTTCCTTTTAAGATCTCTTACAAAACATTTGGAACAATTTTAATATTTAAATACGTACTTAATTATTCCATATTAAGCTCCCTTCAGCTTCTCTAAATAACAGCTTTTATCTTCGATTAATCGTATTATAAATTAAAATTTTTGCAGTTTTAAACTAATCTAAACTTTAATTTAAAATAAGCTCTTGTTCAACTCACTAGTACGAGTAGTTTGCCCTTAGTTAGCCGACCCTGGATCGAATTAGATTCGAAAATTAAGCGCTAGTCTGGAGCTGTCCCTTCTCAAAACCTCCTCAAAGGAAAAAATTATTTTATAAAATAAACTCCAGTTATTTGCTAAAAATCTGATCTTTGCATTTAACAAAACTACAAACAAACAACCGTTTTAACGAATTTCAATAAAAAGCTCACTTTCAAAAACCTCGGCCTTTCGTACAATCTTGATCGGTAAATTCTTATGGGAAAGTTAAAAAGAAGTTTCCAAATTTGCGAGAAATCAGCCCCTCCGAACATAAATTTCAGAGCTCGTTTTACCGATCGATGAAGGTACCCAAGTTTCATCAATATTTTGATTCCTTAGAATACTGTTCATTTAAGGGCGTTTTACATTTACAAGTACCTATTCAGAGAATAAAAGCCATTTGTACGCTCAGCGGGAGCTAAGCCTGATATATAAGTGTCTATAAAAAAAACCGAAAATTCTTTTGTCATTTATTAATTGTAATAAATCGTTGGCATGAGAGGTTAGGCGTTAAGGGTAAAAGAGAACGTTCGCCCTCAGGTGTAAATTATGCGACCCTTAATGCTGCCGGTAAAAAACCCGGAGAAAGAAGTCGATCCACCTCAAAAGACGCCTCCTATCATTTACTCGTCACAGAAAAAAAAATTTAAAAAGAGGAGAAAAAAACCTTTTCTTCCTCAACGTTTACTTCGAACATCTACAATTAAATGGGCTGGTGGGTTATAATTAAAAATAAATGCAAGTTGGAAAAAATCAACATAAAAAGCAAACAAGAAGTTTTTCTAAGCACAAAGGTCTACGAAGAATTAAATCTACTTTTTTGATCTCAAAAAGTAAGTTATTGTGATATCCTCGAAAGATAGCTTTAGCTTCTGGACCCCCATGTCAATTCAACTGGTGATCTTTATCTCACTCGTTTGTGGCGACAACCCTTTGGCTAGGTGGACGGTGAGGATTGAAAAGATAGAATGTGTGATAAAGAGTAATATGTATAATTGCGGCCCTTCCAGCTCTTTAAAAAATGGCCCTATTTTAATTTTAAAATAGATTTTTTCATATTTTCGGAATGTGAACTTCTCAATAGAGATCCTTTTTGATATAATAAAATGTAATAATTTTACATGAATTTAACTATATTTGTGTGAAGTAGAACCGGCTAGACAAGGCCGTCTTTGGAACCCCACACACTCGTGCCAACCGAACTTTTATCGATTCTTACAATCGACTTTCTTTCAATTTTCAACTTTTGTGGACAATTTCGATCAATTTCTACTTTGAAAAATATGGCGAAAATACCTGGGAAGACTCTAAATCTAAGCCTTGACGATCAGAAAAAGTTAAACGGTTCGATTATTTAAAAATTTCTCGTTACAGCATAAATTAATTTGAATACCACGAGAAGATAGAATATTCATTACTTGAATTTTTCAAATTCATGATACTTAAAAAGATTGAAAAATTGGTCAAAATAATAAAGAAATTTAGCTGTATTTTATATTTTACCTTTATAAGTAACACTTTCCAAATTAAACTTAGCCCCATGGGTAATCAAGAGTTGTTTAAGCCCACCTATTGTGTACCGACAATTGATATGCAATTCATCAAAACGCTTTACTCAATTGAAAATTGAATAGGGAAAGATTACCTTAGATCGAATAAGACTCAAAAGGAACATGAATATAAAAAAGAAGAATAAAAAATTGAACTCTCTTGACATGACAAGGTACGTCACTGGTCCTTTGATTCGAAAGATTATTTAGATGTCAACTAAGTAAAATTAATACATAATAATTTATTATCTTGGATGATTTATCTGAAACGTAATCTATCAATAACAATATCTCCTAATAATTAATTGAAACGGACAATACCATCAAGTCCACTGTTTTAAAGTTATGCTACGTTAAACGTAGAACAATGACATTAATTGGATTTATCAAAGTTCGAATACGAGTTCAATTATTAGGCTAATAATAGGTCGGTATGCATTTCAACGTAAATCAATTCGTCCTTTCTAAATGGTGATTAATGATTGCTTACCTACTGTTGAAGCCAGAGTCGGCATTTTTAAATTCAAATTATTATAAAAAAAAAAAAGGATTAAACTGTAGAAATATGTAAAATGTTTTGAAAAAATACGCAAATCGTTCCTTAAAGACTATTGTATCGGCATAAACAAAAGTGCCCTTCGGACCAACAGCGTCTGTTCAACGGGGACAATGAGTCAGTGTTAAACGATTATTACAAGAGAGAGGACGTTATCTGTGTGATTAGTTTTAGTTGTTTTTTCGAGAGACATTTGTCCGTAAGTCGTGACGGTTAATTGTGAGGCTTCATGAGGTTTACCGGTCAGTATATAACCGTCTGCAATCGTACCATCCGAGTCTACGTGTCCAGTGAAGATTCCCGTTTGCATCGTCCGTCGTCAGTGGTACCACTCACCGCATCAGCTGGTTCTTCGTTCGAATTCGACCGCCAAAGTTTGAATTACGTCAGTCGTCACGTCACAAGTCATCTCCGAGGTCCTCTGTCTTTCCAAGGTAGTCAATATTATTTATCCAATAATTCCTTTGTTTTCTTAATGGGCTATTTGTCATGTTCATCTATTAAAAGACGTTTACTATAATCCTTTGTTTATATAGCCCTTTAAATTGCTCTTTAAATTGTTGTTTTCGTTCCGACCATTAAACCTGTTTAAATTACAACTTCTTTTTTTTGTCTTTTACCTAAATTGCTCCAGATTTAGATTTTAGGTAATTTGAGAATTTCGTTAAAATTTTGGCACGGATTTGTGGTTAAAATTATTGAGCTGCCTCCGGCCAAATCATTGGTCCTCCGGGGTCGGATTTTTATTCCGGCAAGTTCCTCAGATTACCTATCAATCTAGAGCAATTAATGATAAGATTATTTGAGCGATTTAATTTGTTTATTTATTTATCGGGTCATTCTACCCTATGTTACTTTATTTTCTTTGTGATTATTTCGAGTTTTCTTTTGTGTTTATTTCGTACAGTTTTGTTAACTGCCCAATTTTAGCCTAATCCGTCTAATATTTGATTGGATATTCTTACGAGATTTACACCTTTGTTGTTAAGTTTTACTTCGGGTTTCAACATACACCCATTTTCTTTGATATAGCTTTTGCTTCTTTAGTTTTCCCCCTGTCCACACATTACGTCCCTGACCCTTAACGACTTCCGAAATGGATTTTACACCAACGCAGCGAATACAATTTACAAAAAAGAAGTTCCATCAAGCCGTAGAGGATATATTAAAAATTTATGAGTTGGGCAAAACTTTAACAAACGATCCGTCGGGGTTACCAGCCTTCCAGGCCCGAGAAGCTAATCTCGACCGACTGTATGAATCTGCTATGCGCCATTATGAGACGCTACTGGAGTTAAGCGTCGTTGATGCTGATAAAGAATTACCTTCAGACTCCGATAAGTCTAACTACGACACTCTGCAAAGATGCTTCTACCGAATAAAGGAAATTGCTATATCTTATCATTCACCTCCAGCCCACCAAAGCTCACAAGCATCACATCTATTAAACACATCGCTGTCATCCTCACGTGTTCGTCTGCCAAAAATAATCCTTCCCGAGTTTTCAGGAAAATTTCCGGATTGGCCTTTCTTTCGGGACACCTACCAATCCCTCATCCATCAGGATCCCACCTTGTCCAACATCGAGAAGTTCCACTACCTCACTAGCCGATTGAAAGGACCCGCTCTAGACGCCGTAAAAAGCATCACCATTGCGGAAGAAAATTATGAGCAGGCTTGGAGAACCCTAACTAGAATATTCGACAGCAAACGACGACTGGCCTCCTCTTACCTGCAAAACCTAATTGCGTTTCCACCCCTCAAAGGCAAACCAACTTCGGCATCCCTCTCTGGCTTCTTGAACCATGTTGCGGAGAGTGTTTCCGCATTCAACACTCTGAAAATTCCGAAACCAAGCGAATTCATACTTTTCGAACTGGCGATTCGGGGGTTAGACCCCATCACCCGGGAAGCCTTTGAACTTGCGCACACCTCCACCGAGTTCCCTACATTTGCCGAACTAGAACGATTTGTGGAACAGAGATGCGCTGCGTTATCTATGATCGTGGACCACAACGACAGCCAGATTTCTACCCCGGGTCCCAAAGGAAAGGTCCCTAGACCGGTGGCCTTGTTCGCAGATCAGAGCGCGGGGAACGATGCCGGCTCGCAGGAGGAGGACGATGCCGCCCGGGCCTCGCCGAAACGGTCAACCTTGTCTTGCCCTTTATGCGCGCAAACTCATAGGATGAAGGAATGCAATGCGTTCAAAAACCTCACGACGGAAGAACGCTCCGCGGCAGTCAAATCGTGGCAAGGGTGCTATAACTGTTTGCTTCCGGGCCACCGGAGTCAACAATGTCGGTCTCCTTTCTGTTGTCAAGTATGCCGTCGGAGACATCACACGTTGCTTCATCACGACACCCCGACAGATCCTACGAAAGACTCTTCACAAAAGGCGCCCTCACAAACTACGTCTCCAATTGTAAAACCGTCCCAACCCCCCTCCGGTTCAGCTCTCACCGGTCTCGCCTCCCACACACCTCAGGTATTACTCGGCACTGCCCAAGCTCTAATACTAAATTCATCAGGAAAACGCTCAAAGATTCGAATTGTTATTGATTCTGGAAGTCAATTTTCGTTTATCACCGCAGCATGTGTTAAGAGGCTAGGATTACGCCCAACACCGTTCCGCCAAACCATCGTAGGGATAGGTCAATCGACACTTAAAGGCGCAGTTGGTCGTACAGCATGCCACCTCTCGTCGCCGAAGGACGCAGAATCTCAGATATCCACCAACGCCATTGTGGTTTCCACCATCGCTCCTCTCCTTCCCCAAACTGAGGTTCCCGATGATATCCGCGATACTTTCAAGAAGTCGCATTTTGAATTAGCCGATCCCGACTTCTGGTATCCAAACGAGGTTGAATTTTTACTAGGAGCTGACTTGTTTGGATCTGTATTGTGTCCTACTCAAACTTGCCAACCTAACGTTCAGCGACCATACGCGTTGTCTACTATCTTCGGGTCCGTCATCATGGGACCACTATCCAATTCCTCTAACGACCAACCTTCTACTGCCCCCGGCTTGACCTTTTTCATAAGTCTGGACTCAATACTTAAGCGTTTTTGGGAGTTAGAGGAGCCTCTCTCCAAACCGTCGCCACATTCACTCGAAGAGGAGATGTGTGAACAACACTTCGTTAAGACCCATTATCGAACCTCATCTGGTAGATATGTAGTATCGCTGCCCTTCAAGACTAAACCGAACTTAGGACCATCTCGGACACAATCTCTTAATCGCCTACTTCATCTAGAAAGAAAGCTTCTACGATCGCCTTCATTAAAAGAGCAATATTCTTCCTTCATGCGAGAGTATATTGACTTGGATCATATGTCCCAGACAACTAACCCTGGGAAGTTCGTCATTCCACACCACGCAGTCGTAAAGGATTCTCGCAAGTTACGCGTCGTTTTCGACGGATCCGCACAAACATGCACAGGCTCGCTCAACGAGCAACTTCACCGTGGACCCAAGCTACAAAAGGACATAGGTGTCATCATGTTAAAATTCAGGATGTACCCAATCGTTTTCACCGCCGACATCGTTAAGATGTACCGCCAGATTCTAGTAGACCCAGCGGATCGCCCATACCAACATATTCTGTGGAGGGAAAACGTCGAAGATACAATTCAAGAATACGAGCTCAACACGGTCACTTATGGGTTAACCGCATCTCCTTTTTTAGCATTACGCGTAATTCAACAGCTCGTTCTGGATGAGGGCGAACCGTTTCCCTTAGCATCCAACGTGTTATTATCTGATATCTATGTCGACGACATCGTCACCGGCGCATCGTCCGTCCAAGAAGCCCTCACGCTGCAACGAGAATTAATACAATTATTGGAAAGGGGAGAACTTCGTTTAAGTAAATGGTCGACCAATCACCCACCTCTTTTGGAGTCCATCGAAGGCGCAGCAAATCATATGGTGACGTTCGACTCTGAAAAGGATGCACAAATAAAGGTACTCGGTATCCAATGGGATCCCAAATCCGATGTCTTCCGCTACAAAACGACTCCTCCCGCATTACACGAACCAATTTCGAAAAGAGTTATTCTATCCACAATCGCTCGCATCTACGATCCCTTAGGCTATTTAGCACCCTTAATATTTTACGCTAAAAGGATCCTCCAAGCGACATGGAGCGCAGGTATTGGCTGGGACGATTTAGTCCCTAATAGCATAGCGGACGCATGGACACAATTCGTTACAGGCCTCCCTAAAATACACGCTCTCAGCATTGGCCGTCATTTGGAACACTCTGAAGAAGCCAATTTCACCATCGTCGGATTTTGTGATGCTTCGGAGAAGGGCTATTGCGCGGTAATCTATTTGCGACGACTACTAAGCTCCGGAAAGTACGAATGTGACGTGCTTAAGGCCAAAACCAAACTAGCCCCGCTTAAGACGATATGCATCCCACGGCTTGAATTATGCGCCGCGCTGCTACTCACCCAGCTCTATGTGTCAATTGCTGAATTCCGCCGACAGCTGCCTTCGTATGATACATTCTTTTTTTCTGACTCGACCGTGGTCCTCCATTGGCTCAGGACTTCACCTCATCTTCTCAAGACCTTCGTCGCTAATCGCGTTACAGATATCTTAAGCAATACCCAACCCGAATGGTGGAGTCATGTTACGTCATCAGACAATGCTGCAGATTGCGGCTCACGCGGGTTGCTACCCCAGGAATTGGTCGTCAATCAATTATGGTGGCATGGTCCAAAATGGTTAACACTTTCTAAGTCGGACTGGCCACATTCCCCGCTACCGGAGCCACCCACGAAGTTACCCGAATCAAAAGAAGCGTCTTCAGTCACTTTGGCCGCCACAACGTTGTCCGAAAATCCGATCTTACAGCTAACCGACGGTATATCAAGCTATAGTCGACTCATACGAGTCACAGCATACGTCTTACGATTCTTCCACAACATCCACCGTCGTAAACTCACCCGTAGAATCGGGCCGATTACTGCCAAGGAGTTCCGGGATGCTAACCTGACATACATCCGTGTCCTGCAGAACGTATATTACGCGAAACCAACCGATCACCGGCATTTGTTCCAGTCACTAAACGTGTTCAAGCATGAAGATGGACTTCTCAGGGTGGGCGGTCGCCTGACCAATTCCGATTTACCCTTTACCCAAAAGCATCCGATATTATTGCCAAAGCGGTGTCCCTTCAACAACTTACTGATCGACTATCATCATCGGCTTCACCTGCACGTAGGTCCAGCTACCCTGCAAGCTATTCTCGCCAGAATATATTGGATCCCGTCATCACGTAACCTAATACGAGAGAGAAAATTCAAATGTGCTCCGTGTTTCAAGCTGTCTAAACAACCTCAGCCGCCCTACATGGGCGATTTACCCGAATCTAGGGTACAGTGCGGGCGAGCCTTTTTACAAACAGGCATTGATTTCGCTGGCCCATTTTATTGTCGATCGTCACCTAGACGCAACGCCGCCACTACCAAAGCGTATCTTTGCGTATACGTATGTATGGCGACCAAAGCCCTCCATCTGGAGGTTGTTACTGACTTATCAACGCCGGCCTTTCTAGCATCCTTTGATCGTTTCGTGTCTAGAAGAGGATTACCGACGAACGTCTATTCCGATTGCGGGAAGAATTTCATTGGTGCCGCTCGCCGGTTAAAGGAGGTAGGCGACTGGCACGATAATCCAGATACCCAGACAAGAATAATAAATTACGTCGCCACCCGTAACATCGAATGGTCATTTAATCCACCGCATTCTCCGCATTTTGGAGGCCTGTGGGAGTCGGCAGTTAAAGCAACAAAATCGTTATTATATCGAACCATGGGAACCAGGTCATTTACCATCGAAGAACTTTCGACGATATTCATCAAAATCGAAGCCATCCTTAATTCTCGTCCGATCTCACCATTGTCTTCCGATCCTACCGATTTACAACCTCTGACTCCTGGGCACTTCTTGGTGGGCGGCCCGTTAACCGCCATGCCAGAGCCGAACTGGATAGACACCCATCGATGCCGTCTATCAAAATGGAGGCAATTAAGCCAAATCACTCAGTCATTTTGGCAGAGATGGAGTGCCGAATATTTGCACACATTGCAAACGAGGAAAAAATGGACTTCATCTTCAAATAACATCGAAGTAGGGGATTTAGTCATGATCAAGGAGAAGAACACGGCACCCCTTCACTGGCCTTCCGCCCGAGTTTTAACAGTTCACCCGGGTAAGGACGGCGTGGTCCGAGTGGCCACTATCCAGACGTCCAACGGAACATACATGCGACCAGTTACAAACTTGGTGTCATTGAAGCCTCTAACTCATCCGGAAACATCCAATGCGTTCCCGTCGAACCCCAACCCATGATGAAATGCATACCACCAACGGCTATCGTCCCTATGATTTACCCCTTTTCTAAGTCAATCAACCGTTTATAATATGTTTCCTTATTTTTTTTATGGTGGGCGGTATGTTGAAGCCAGAGTCGGCATTTTTAAATTCAAATTATTATAAAAAAAAAAAAGGATTAAACTGTAGAAATATGTAAAATGTTTTGAAAAAATACGCAAATCGTTCCTTAAAGACTATTGTATCGGCATAAACAAAAGTGCCCTTCGGACCAACAGCGTCTGTTCAACGGGGACAATGAGTCAGTGTTAAACGATTATTACAAGAGAGAGGACGTTATCTGTGTGATTAGTTTTAGTTGTTTTTTCGAGAGACATTTGTCCGTAAGTCGTGACGGTTAATTGTGAGGCTTCATGAGGTTTACCGGTCAGTATATAACCGTCTGCAATCGTACCATCCGAGTCTACGTGTCCAGTGAAGATTCCCGTTTGCATCGTCCGTCGTCAGTGGTACCACTCACCGCATCAGCTGGTTCTTCGTTCGAATTCGACCGCCAAAGTTTGAATTACGTCAGTCGTCACGTCACAAGTCATCTCCGAGGTCCTCTGTCTTTCCAAGGTAGTCAATATTATTTATCCAATAATTCCTTTGTTTTCTTAATGGGCTATTTGTCATGTTCATCTATTAAAAGACGTTTACTATAATCCTTTGTTTATATAGCCCTTTAAATTGCTCTTTAAATTGTTGTTTTCGTTCCGACCATTAAACCTGTTTAAATTACAACTTCTTTTTTTTGTCTTTTACCTAAATTGCTCCAGATTTAGATTTTAGGTAATTTGAGAATTTCGTTAAAATTTTGGCACGGATTTGTGGTTAAAATTATTGAGCTGCCTCCGGCCAAATCACCTACATTCAATCAAAGGTTGGGGACAAAGGAAGTTGCGGATTCGACGAAACAAAAGGACTTTTTGAGATGATTTTTAACTTTTATGACGTGAAACTTAAAATGAAACGAGATATGAGGCTGTGTTTTTTTTTTCCTTCTACTTCTTGGCACATCTTCCAACGATAATTTACCACCGTACTCCAACCGTTCGATAAAGATTAAAGACCCAATATTGCTCTCGTACGAGATATTTGTAACCATAAATCATGCACATGAATATGGCAAACAGAAAAGAAAAACACCAATATGTAAAACGCGAGTATACTTCCCTAATTTTCTTGAGAGAAAAATAGTAGATTATTTTTTTCCTCAATCTCTCGGCTTAAAGAAACCCATTTCACTCGAAATTCAAGCTTTCCTTAGTTACATCACAATTTTAACCGGAATTGTGGTATTTTACCTCGATCTTTTTGTCACGAAACCCCAATTATTGAGTTTTTTCCGTTTTCCTCAATTTTCAGTAAGGAAAGCCCTTTAAAATGCGATTTTCAAACGTTTTTTTACATTTTTTCTCCGGCCCAAAAACCATCATATTTATAATCTTTTTCATCACTCTACTTTTTCCGGCCAAGAGAAACCCACAATTTTACGGAGTTTTTAGTCTACAACACAAGAGACAAGCAAATGAAAATTTGATTCCTCGTGAATAGAAGGGAGTACATAGTATGAACAGGAGTATGTACTCAACAGGCTGCCAACCTACCACCTTCCCCGAATGAGATAGATAACTAATGACTACAAGAGGAAGCTCGTATGACGAATGGTACGCAATATGTTTCTCTGAATAGCCATGTTGAATAAGTAAACTACTGAAACCGATTGTTCTCGAAAACTGATTATCCTCACAGTAAAGAAACAAAATGTACAAAAACCTTCTTCACCGAATTTAGGCATGTCATGACGTTTAAACTATGTAGTTCACAATGAATTGATACAATTACGCCCATTCACACGAGAAAAGGAAACGAACGAGGCGACAATAGAGAGCGCAAAACCCAACAACGAAACACATCAATTTTTAACTTTAAGCTTTAAAACCAATATCATTAATTATAAATTTTGCATAAATTTTTTTTCCAAATTTGATAATTATGTATGGATTAAACTTTGAAAAAAATATGATTTAATATTGATTCTGAAGAGAAAGTAAGAGGGAAAAGTTTTAACTCAAATATAAATACTAAATGGCTAACCCATTCAAATATATCAGCATAACTTCAGGTTTCATGTGTAGTTTTAATACCCCAACTCTATCTAATCCAGTGGTACGTTCTCCAACTCTTTTTCAAATCCTATTTGCTTTTAATCTTTTTATTTAGTCAGATTAATTTTCATAGTTTAAATCTTAATCATTTATTTTGAAAGTTCTAATGAGATTGAATAATAAGGAGTGAGTTCTATGTTGGTTTATTCGTAGGAATTATTTTGACAATTTGAAAACCGATATATAGGTGGGAAAAAAGTAATCATTTAAACGACATTTTAAACTTTATCTGAAAAATGAATTCCTTTTTTTTATAAAAAGATATATTTTTGTTTATTTAATTAATTTTGTTTCAAATCAAAAAATAATCATACTGTAACATCGTTATAAAAAAATACACAAAATGGAAGTGAAAGAAAAGTTTTAAAAACAACCCTCGAACGCCCTTTGGCACCTGCAGGTGCCGGGTCTATTTCGAACCGTAGTTTATTCAAAGATTGAAATTTTGACTTTCTGTGAGTTTTAGGGGCAGGATTAGAGGTTTATTTACATTATTAGTTGTTCACCATGTCGTTCTCGGCGCTAGGGTTATTGTGTTATCACTTTAAAAATCGTTCATTGGCCGTTGATAAGGACATCCCCGTTTTTTATTTATTTTACATGGAAAGGTAAGCTTATTTCTTATAATTTTGTGTTTTTTGTGTGCATAATAGTTTAATCTAATGGCACAAAAAGTTTTAACGCTAATTTCATTTACTTTTCTAAATAAAAAACGTAATTTTTCTTCGGAGGCACCTACAGGTGCCCGTGGTCAATCGACCCGATTATGGCCTGCGATGTCAACATTACTAATGGTCCGATTTCTTTCCTTTTTTTTATTCCTTATAATCATTTTATGTTTCCTGACTAATTGTTACTGTTCTTATACTTTTATCTCTTTATGGATATGATAAAAGTCATGAATGAAATAAAATTACTATAGTGTCTAACTGCCACGGCGTGCAGCCCTACATTTCACGCTACATATAATTTTATTGTTCGTTTGTGGCATTCGGCGCATCTTTTATGTTGAACGGTGTCGGTTAGCTCGTGACCAGTTTTTTTATATGGAAGATTTTTCAAATCTTTAGGAATTTTTTGAAGCCTTGGCTCCCTCTCGGAGTCTTTTCCGTGCCTCTTTTCCGTGCCTAAAACAGATTTCGTTGACTATTGCCTGTCGAAATTTGGCGAGAGTGAGTTTTTCTTTTTTTTCAAGTCCTTGATTGTGTAGTTTCCATGCGTTTTGGCTCGCTGCGTCTATTCCGAAGGGAAATATGGGTACCACAATTTTTTTCCCTTTTACAGATATGCGAGTGTTCGCTATATTTTCGTCAAATCTGTCGACGCCACCCATGTACAAGTTATACAATTTTGAACAGTTTTGCAGTCTATTTTTATATCTGTCTTTTTTTTGTCAACAACGCCAATCCGGTCAACTTTGAAAATGGGACAGTCCCAAAAATAGACTGCAAAACTGTTCAAAATTGTATAACTTGTACATGGGTGGCGTCGACAGATTTGACGAAAATATAGCGAACACTCGCATATCTGTAAAAGGAAAAAAAATTGTGGTACCCCATATTTCCCTTCGGAATAGACGCAGCGAGCCAAAACGCATGGAAACTACACAATCAAGGACTTGAAAAAAAAGAAAAACTCACTCTCGCCAAATTTCGACAGGCAATAGTCAACGAAATCTGTTTTAGGCACGGAAAAGAGGCACGGAAAAGACTCCGAGAGGGAGCCAAGGCTTCAAAAAATTCCTAAAGATTTGAAAAATCTTCCATATAAAAAAACTGGTCACGAGCTAACCGACACCGTTCAACATAAAAGATGCGCCGAATGCCACAAACGAACAATAAAATTATGTGTAGCGTGAAATGTAGGGCTGCACATACATTGCACGTACAAAATTCATAAAAAAATAAATGTATATTAGCTGTTTGATAGTATTCATGAAAAAATTTAAAAATTTTTGTTATCATTATCTATCTCAATATTTCAAAAAATAAAATTTTGAATACGAAAAAATATTCCTATCGACTAAAAAAAAAAAAAAAAATAGGTAAAAAGAATAAGATATGAAAAAATGACTATAGTCGATATGAATGAAATATAGACGGAGACAATGCCCCTAGGCACCTACAGGTGCCATATTAATTACTCCTAATTACTGCAGTTAGTAACATAAAAAACACATAAGATATCATTTTTAGGACTAAATAATAGGTTTTAGCAAAAAAAAATTTTTAAAAATCCACCAGGAAGCTTATGGGCGTTCGAGGGTTAAAGGGCCCAACATGATACATTTAAAATCATTTAAAACCTGTTGTTTTTTGATTAATTATGAAAACAATTTACTAGGAAATGATTTAATACAAATGAGAGGACCAACGGTCACGTTATTCACTCTTTTTTTTTTTTTTTTTTTTTTTTTTTTTTTTTTTTTTTTTTTTTTTTTTTTTTTTTTTTTTTTTTTTTTTTTTTTTTTTTTTTTTTTTTTAAAGGCTATCGGCTATCGTTTGAGCCATTTCAGCCTTGAAAGAATCGTATTATTCACTCTTTAATTAAACACTTTGTTAGCCTATAGTACCATGCTGAAAAATACGACAGGCCGGTTTTTTTATTAGGAAAAAATTACGAATTTAAATTTTTCTGAATAAGATAAAAAGCTTGCCTGTTTCGTCTTCGGTGAGCTTGGTAGGTGTGACAGTCCTCATGAGCAGAAAGTACGAAGACGAACTTCATTTTTGTTGAGAAAACATCAAACAGAACCATAACAAAAACAAAACCAACTTAAAAATAAACACGGTAAAACGGTTTCGGGAAGCGTCGAGAAAGTCCTCCTACCGACTCGAGCTCCGCGCTGATACTGGCTTGAAAGATGTTGGGGAGTCGGGAGTCTGAAAACCCACCCCCTTCGTCCGTCGGACACGCTACGGCCGTGTCGCCGTCGTACGCCGTTCACCAACGTAATCAATGCCCGCGATTCTTTTGTCGCCTCCGGACTCCCCGCTCCAATCATTAAAACTACTAATTGTCCAACTTATCCCATGTCTATCTAATTATAAGTAAGAAAAACTTGATTCACAGCCATTTATTATCATCTCCAATCTTAATTACTCATTAAAATTCTTAAAAAAAAATAAATTTGCAATTTTAACAACATTCTTTTCTACATCAATCGAAAAGTGATAATAGTCTCTTCACCTCTATCATTTGAATTTTTTACAGCTCATGCAGTGGCTTCGCTGGACCGCTGGTACCTCTGGTTCCCAATTCTTTTCATGCGGCCCCTTTAAATATTTTCGAATTTTTAAAAGTTTCTGATAAAGTTATAAAATTGATAAATGTTATACCCTCCACAGACAAATGGAATCAACGTCCTACACGTAAGAAAGAACAAGTGGTTTTTAAAATCAACTTTTTATAATCATTTAATTAACTTCCTTAAAGAAGTTATTGTGATACTCTCCACGTCGGGTTTTTGGGGAAGGGTCTTCCAGACCCCGGAGGGTCAAATCGAATATTGATCTTTACCGATCTCAACTTTGTCTGTGGTTCCGGCCGTCCGTAACATTTTTCCGGAAAACTTTAGGGCCACAGTTTTCATCCGATTTTCACCAAATTTTCACACAAATTTCTTTAGCCGGTGAAGAAGAATGTAACGAGGTCGATTTTTGAATTTCGAAAAAATGGCGGAGATATGTCTGTTTAAAGTTTGAATTTTCCGGAACACTTTACGGCCACAGTTTTCATCCGATTTTCACCAAATTTTCACACAAATTTCTTTAGCCGGTGAAGAAGAATGTAACGAGGGCGATTTTTAAATTTCGAAAAGATGGCGGAGATATGTCTGTTTGAAATTTTAAAAAATTCGCTGCGGCCGAACCGTTAATCCGATTTTCACCAAATTTTCACCAAAGACTCCTTATATCTTTGAAGAATTTTTGGTGTTAAAAAATTGCCACTTTTTAATTATCATTTTTTTTAGTAGGGAGAAATTTTATACTTCTACCCTTTACGAGAGGCACATCCGTAGGCCAAAGAGCCCATTATTTCTACCTTGGCACTTAAAAAAAATTTTCGAAAAAAAAACTAAGAAATTTTTCGAAAAAAAAAATCTTAGAAAATTTTTCGAAAAAAAAACCGGAAAATTTTTCAAAATAAACTTAGAAAATTTTTCGAAAAAACAAACTTGGAAAATTCTCTTTTATACTTTCCCTCCCTTATACATCCCCTCCGTTATACTTTCGTTCCCTTATACCTCCCCCTCCGTTATACTTCACCCTCTGTTATACTACCCCTCACTTAAACTTCCCCCTCCCCAATACTTCCCCTCACTTATACTTCCCACTCCCATATACTTCCCACTCCGTTATACTTCCCCTCCCATAACTTCCCCCTACGTTTACTTCCCCTCCGTTATACTTCCCCCTCCTATATAGATACGTCTCTTTAAGGAAGTTTTCGTTGGAAGCTCTTCAAACCAGTACTTTTTTTCGTCATACAGCAAATCGTTATAATATGTCAGGACCGGTTAAATTACATGTTTTGCCCAAATGTCAAAGCAAAAATCGTCGCGTTAGTTCTAACACCGGCTATCTCATTTTTCCTAAGTTTTCAGGAGAGCAAAAATGCGGATTAATTTCTCATTGGAATCAATGAATCACCTGTTGGCTAAATCGTTAACTACGTGTTTTCTGTTGGTAATAGGGTTGAACTACCAACGGAATTCGATTCACCACCAAATTTACTATCAGAAACAATGCCAAAACTCAAAATTGATAAGAAATGAGATAGCCGGTGTTAGAACTAACGCGACGAAATACAGCACGTATTTTTGCTTCTGGTAATGACGCGTAACTGAGTAGGTGAAATATGATTGTCCGAATGTCCTTTCTCAGTCTGTTAAGGAGTTATGATTTTTTTTCCCCCAACAAAATCCTCGACTTTTCTCAGAAACCGTCATCTCCAAATCAAACAATTTTTTTTCATAATTTGTATTGGTATCGATAAAACTTTTCCGATCCATACTTTATAAATAGAAAAGTGAAGCAAAAGCATTTGAGAAGACTGGCAAATGACAGTTTTTACCAGCCAGAGATGTATCCCGACTAGGATTGCATCCCGGATTAAATTTGATCCCGAAATTTCGAGATCCGGAATAAAAAATCCCGGGATCCCGGATTTTCGGGATTGAATTTCGGGATTTGAAAAAAAAAGTCTAAAACCAGTTAGCAATAGAAATGTTATTTATTATAAGTTATAAACTATGTAGTTGTTGGTATTTGCAAATATTCTAAATATTATTATTTTGAAAATGACTTCTCAAAAAACTTAAAGCGTTTATTGTTTCGTCTCCTAATCTGGACCTAACAGATTTGCATAAATATCCTGCAGAAAACGCCCTTTCTGACTCTACACTCGTAGGGGGCAAACCCATTAAATTTTGATGTAAGCTTCCAGATATCGCCCTCTTTCCCCAGATGACTCAAAATGAGCCATTTCTGCTTATTTTGTTATCCATTGTATGAAAGCTTGATTTTTCCGTCGAAATCTCAGCTTCAGCTCAGGAGGGGAAAGGGCTTGTTTGTGCATGTTTGTAAACTAACGATTTTTTTTCGTCTAAATTAATTAGACCTGTCACATAAAATAAGATTTTATGGGGTTTTCTGCACTCGTATCATCGCAACCTGTCAAACTCGCTAGATTATAAACCGTGAAATTAATTAGACTTGTCATAGAAAAATAAGAAATATTGGTTTTATCTGCACCTGTTGACCTGTCAATGAAAAATAAATTTTCAAATCCCGATCCCAAGTGCTTTCGGGATCAAAAAAATCCGGGATCCCGGGATCCCGGGATTGCAATCCCTAATCCCGACGAAATTTAAAATTTGAAGCCAGGAAGATAAATTAGGTTAAAATTTCGGGTCTTAAATTGCAAGATATATGGAAGTTAAAATAAAATTATAAAGAATTTCGGGTGCGCATTTAGATCTAAGCAAGGTCCTAGTCGAAAGAGAACGCGTTTAAATTAAGAATTTCTTGTAGGTTATTGTGAAATCCTTAACGAATGATTTTTGATTTGATTTGACGATGAATATGTGGTTTACCAGACTGGTCGATTTGACCATTGATCTTTATCGGTGATTTGTGGTGCTGTCTGATTTTTTCTGTAGCATTTTACGGCCGCAATGATATGTCGAGGGCTCGGAGAATGCGTTTAAATTAAGAATTTCTTGTAGGTTATTGTGAAATCCTTAACGAATGATTTTTTTTGATTTGATTGATGAATATGTGGTTTACCAGACTGGTCGATTTGACCATTGATCTTTATCGGTGATTTGTGGTGCTGTCTGATTTTTTCTGTAGCATTTTACGGCCGCAATGATATGTCGAGGGCTCGGAGAATCTGTCTATCGGTCATAACTTCACCCAATTTAAACCAACTAGCAACTCCTAAATCGAACCGGAATTAGGAAAAAAAGAAAAATTCTATACTTTGAGGGAGCTTTTGTTGAGGGGTTGCTGCATTTTCCGATTAAACAAAAACGCCAAGCACCTAGCTGTTACTGTACTAGTGTAGGTACGTTATTTTATGTGTACGAGAAAACATCATCTATGTCCATTTTTTTTTAATTAAATTTTTTTTTCCTTTTCCAACTTTCTGGAAGAGAAGTTAATGTCACCATACATTGACCTGTCTCTGGGAAAGGCTATTCCAGGCCCCGTACCTCCGTAAAAAAAATTCTACGGCCGGCCGGCACCACAGACAAAGTTGAGATCGGTAAAGATCAATAATCGATTTGACCTTACGGGTTCTGGAAGACTCTTCCGCAAAAACCCGACATGGAGGGTAAAAATGCGATTTATGGTTTTAGTCCTCCCGGTAGCCGATAGTGTACCGCGATAGGACCGATACCTCCCCGCGCTAAGCCGCTGTTTGGCGCAGGTATTTTTTCGGACGGGGCGAAGAAAACTCCCCTGACATCTAGTGGGGTGGTTCTCGAACGGAAGACCAACTAACGAAATTATTGTTTCCCTGATCTGAACGTCCATCAACGACAACTCACCCGATCTAACGGCGCCAACAAAAACTAATTTACCGATGGTGCCGTTGCCTGTGGAACACTTCCCGGCCGATTTTCATCTGATATTTGCCAAATCACTAAGTCTTTCCTTAAATTTCCTTAAAGAAGTTATTGTGATTGTATACTCCACGTCGGGTTTTTGGGGAAAAGTCTTCCAGAAATTCGAATATGGATCTATACCGATCTCAACTTTGTCTGTGGCCGTCCGTAGCATTTTTTTCCAAACACTTCAGGGCCACAGTTTTCATCCGATTTTCACCAAATTTTCACACAAGTTTCTTTAGCCGGTGAAGAAGAATGTAACGAGGGCGATTTTAGAATTTCGAAAAAATGGCGGAGATATGTCTGTTTGAAATTTTAAAAAATTTGCTGCGGCCGAACCGTTGGTCCGATTTTCACCAAATTTTCACCAATTACTCTTTATATTTTTTTAAGAATTTTTGGTGTAAAAAAATTGCCACTTTTTTTTATTAATTTTTTTTTAGTAGGTAGGGAGAAATTTCGTACTTCTACCCATTACGTCTGCACATCCCTAGGCCAAAGAGCCCATTATTTCTACCTTGACACTTGGAAAATTTTTCGAAAAAAAAAGAACTTCGAAAATTTAAAAAAAAAAGAAAGAAAAGGAAAAAAACCCGGAAAATTTTTCGAAAAAAAAATTTTTTTGACAAGAAAATCTTTTTGGAAAAAAAGACTTCCCCCTTCGTTATACTTCCCCTCCCTTATACTTCCCCCTCCTTCATACTTTCCCTCCCTTATACATTCCCCGTCGTTATAATTTTGTTCCCTTATACTTCCCTCCACCGTTATACTCGTACTTCCCCTCCTAAATTGTTACTTCTCTTTAAGGAAGTTATCGTAGGAAGCTCATCAAACCAGTACTTTTTACCGTGATACTTCAAAATTTTTCTGGGGAAAAAACTTAGAATATTTCTCGAAAAAAAAAAAACTTGGAAAATTGTTTGGATAAAAAAAAGAGTTAAAAAAATTGAAAATTCAAAAAAACTTCCCCCTCCCTTATACTTCCTCTCCTTTATACTTCCCTCTCCCTTATACTTCCCCTGCTTTATACTTCCCCCTCCTATATTTTTACTTCTCTTTAAGGAAGTTTTCGTTGGAAGCTCTTCAAACTAGTACTTCCACCATAAAATAAAGACCAAGTCAACTTGGCCTTTATTCTATGCTTCTACTTATTTTGAAAATGTCGAGAGTTTTTTTTTTTACAAAGTTCGCACTTTTTTTCGCTCGATAAATAGGGATGAAAATTGCGCTACTTCGTGTGCTTCGTCGATGTCCAAAATATAAAATTACACTCGTCATCATGAGATCCTTGCAAAAATCCTTCCATTTTCTAAGTTTCAATTTGTTAAACGGTAAATTGTGACAAAATATTTTTCTCGCCGGCCCCAAGGGGTCCCTCAGATCCCCTGGGGTCAAAAGAGACATCAATTTAATGATCGACTCAATACACATATGTTCGGGATTTTTGTGCCAGGTTTTATTTGAAGGAGTGAAGCGCTACCACGGTCCTAAACTTCATCATCGGAAAGCGAAAAATTTCATGCCAAAGAAAGATTCGCGTAAAATGACGTCATTTGTATTCCGAACATTGGTCTATGGAAAGCGCCTCGAGACGCAGTCTTCAAAAAAGAAACTCACGCGATGTGAAGGAAGGAGGGGACCTGACCGTCACTTGTTTATCCTCCCACAGACGAGCTTGAACACTCGTTTGTCGTTACAAAATTCCTTCATTTTTACCTAGTCATAACCACACTCATTTCGCGCTCTTTCCGTCGTGACTAACGAAAAACCTCGTGTAATGTAACCAGTCTTCTTTCGTCGTTCTTAGTCAGAGTTACTCTTCAAAATTGAAGACGGTTTTTCTTTTTTTCGACACTCGTCTCCGTATCGACGAAAATGATGGATCGAGAAAAGAGAAACGAAAATTTAGGGTTCGTTCCCCAACACGAAGATAAATATTCTCTTCTTTTAAACAACTCGTACACCACCGACGAAAAAGCATTAGAATGTCTGAGTTTCATCAAAAACTATCTGAGCCGTTCTATCATCACGCAGAATTTTGGAGAAACAACCAAAATTTGGATCCATCGCCTCCATTGGTAAGTTTTCATCTTAAATTCTTTCTATCTTTTCCAACTTGGCAGCAGTCCAGCCATCATCATCTGGCAGGCTGTCGCCAAACCTGCTGGGTGATATCGTAACAGCATCCTCAAATTTCCTAGTGCGCCTAATTTTTTTTAAATCTCCAGGTACCTCAATCTATTTGGCCTCAAAATCTCCAAAGAAGATCACATCGCGTTTATAAAATTATGTATGACATCATCTGCATTGAGGGCTTGGAGTTCGATGTTATGAACTACTCGGTCATGGTTCTTCACCTTCTATTGAGGTACTATTTTTATTTTTATTATATTTTGTTATCTAAATTTTAATTTCTAGTAAGCAGCATGTCTTGTCGCCATCTGATTTGATGATAGATTGGAAAAAATTGTATGCGCTCTATAGAAGAATTGCGATAAAGCCACCTTTCAAAGAAGTCTCCATAAAGAAAACGTAAGAAAATCACCATAGTTTTTTAGTTTTTTGAAAATGAAGGACTTCTGGGCAAAAATAGAGGCCCTAAGTTCAATTCCCGGGGATTTTTGGGAAAAATTAGACGTAGATAACCTGAAAAATCAGGGGAAAAGTTAGAAAATTTAATGTGATGGGAAAAATTAGGTAATAATTCTTTTTCCTAAACTTACCCTAAAAAAGAAATTAATTTTATGCGATCAGTTTTTTAAAAATTCATATAAAATCCCCTCGACGGAAATTCCATTGCTTTTGTTTTATTTTAATTAAAAAATATCACAGAAAGTGATGAAAAAATCAGGGGATGTTGCTCTTCAAAGAAATATTTAATGATGTAACACCATTAATTTCATTCAATGTATCTACATTTTTATGAATATTTCAATAGTTTTTCTTTCCCTTTTTCATTTTTATTCCCATGTTTATTATTACAATCCAGGAGAACAATAATTTTGAAAATTGTTATTATTATTTTTCCATGTCCCTGGACTGTTTTATAAACATTTAATTTTTTTAAAAATTTAACTGCTAAAGTGGAATGCATTTTTATTTATTTTTTTGGGTAGCTTATTTATAGAGGTATAAGCGAAAAAAAATTAAAAAGTTAAGGATATTTTATTATTTTATTATGATTTATCACTTGTTTTACCTATACAGGGAGAATGAGATAACATGGATTCAAAAACTGATTTCAATGAACCAATCGGATGTAAGACAAAAGGGCGAAAGGTAACATGATTTTTTAAAGCGGGAAGCTCTTTGGGTTATGATATAAAATAGATTTTTGAATTTTAATCTTGGCACTGTGGGTCGCCTGAGGTGAAAAGTCTTTAATTACAAGAAGACTTGGTTGGCCTCCATTTATTCAGTGCTAGAAGACTTCTAACAAGAGGATATTTATGAAGGTGATCAGTTCAGAGAAAGAGTTTTTTAACCTCTAGATTTTCCAGTTTTTGATTGGTCGGGGTTTCGGCTTCCCCTGACCAATCAAAAATCAGAAGAAACTACCTCAGACAAAAAAGACACCCTTCCTCTTGTTAGTTTAAAATTTAAACATCTATCGCTTATGGTCAGAGGTCAGCTTTTGTGCTTTTAGATGGGCTTCAGTTTTTGTTTTTTTGGGTTTTTAAAAAAAGTGTTTGTTATGAACTACATTCACTTTTACATTCGGAAAACATTTTGTGTTTGGCCATGTCATCTCACTCGCTCATTTTCATATTTATCTCTAAATCTAATCCATTTTTAATCATTTTATTTATTTTTTTACAGAAAAATATTGATCGATTTGAAAGATCTTATAATTAAGTTAAAACCGTAAGTATAATTTGTTAGAATTTTTAAAAAATATATTTTTTTTAAGTTACTTTCATGAGAATGCGACTGAGGAGATATTTGATGAAGAGAAGGCCAAGCTTTATCCGTTATACCCGACAAACGTCGTGATGAAAGAAGGGATAAAGACGTTGTATTTGTTTTTACCAACGGTGACTGCCCAAGGGGCTAAACCTAAACACGATATTTGGCTTCCGAAACTCATGACTCTCTGGCAGTCTTCAAATGTTTCATCGTTCGAAGAGGTTTGTCAAAAATTAGTTATAAAAAATAAATAGGCAAAGGCAGAGGTTTCTTAGTATAAATACTTCTGTTAAAAATCCTTTTTTCCGTAGAAGTAATGTTTCATTTTTAGAAATTATTGGATCTCGTGTGTACGTACAGTTTCAACCATATTGGTTTGATTGATTGGGAACCATATATGAGCTTCATTCACACGAGGATATTAGCCAACTTTCAGTTTCCAGTGAAATTTGAGAATTCCGATTCCTTAAGCTATGGAGGTCTTCGCTCGGAAAGTGCTGCCATTTGGATAATCTCGACTTTGGTAAAAAATTTTAATATTTAGTTTGGTTTGATTATTTTGTTTTCAGGGAGGAAACATGATGGGTCAATACCATCTGACGAAATTGATGTTGATTCTTAAGCCGTATTTCCGTGGCGTCAATAACGGCAGGTGGACAAGAAGCCTCGCTACTTTTTATCGGACTCTTGTCATCTACTTTGTCAAGAGACTTAAAAGGTTTATTCACCTTTCATCATTCAGGGTGGCCCAGTTTTTCTTAAATAAACCTTGTTTTTTCCCAAAATAACTCCTGACATCCAAACTCTTTTTGTGCCATTTAACCTACTAAACTGGACCACCTTTTGATGTGCAAAAATGGCCAAATCTTCATTTTAAATTGTTTTAGGGAGAAATCTAATAAAGTCAGTTGGTCCTACAAAACACCGGAAAATTTTAAACTGACCGAAAGTGATATCGATGAGTTTTTCAACTGCCTTTTCTGTGAACCTTTTATTGAAAGTGCGCACTTAACTGATACCGTTTCCAGTTTAACGGCTTTGAGGCCACACATTGCGATCCCTATGCTTATTTCTCAGTGAGTAATCTGTTATATAACCTAACCTAATTTTGTTTAGTTATGAGGAATCTTTACAAGATGTTTGTACACCGTGGAGGTCGATGATCGCTGTGAATAACATAAGGTCTGCATCGTTGATTTTTGTAAACAGCCTCGAATACAAATACCCTGCTGGAAGAACGCATGTGATACCGACCATTCTTAAACTATCGGAAAATTTAGACCTAAATAATTCCTCAAAGCTTTGGTTCTCCCTTCAAGCCATCGGGTTTTTACTCTGTCAAATCCCCATCGTCGATTCCTCCATGTTCCCAAATCCTGAACTTCTAACACCAGTGGGTTCATTTTTATTTAATTTTTTTTTTACTCAATTTCTTTGTAGGAAGAAGCGATTATTAATGCAGATACAAGCATGTTTGAAGAAATAGTATTTGTCATGCTCAACACTCTTTTTAGCGTAATCGACAGCGCAGCATACATGCAGACTCGTTTAGATTGTCAGACTGTTGAATTCACAGCATTTGACAAAAATCTTCTTAATGTTATGAATTCCTTCATATCTGATCTTTTACCAAATTTATCGAAAGAAATATTTCAGGTGAATATGACCATAACTCAAAAATAATTTTATTAATTTTTTTCCTCTCTTCAGAATTGTTTGTCAAAACTTAAGGACTTTGTATTCAGGGATGTTAGGGAAACCAAAGTGAGTGCTAAGTTCATTGCCAACTTAGCAGAAGCGTTTTGTCAGGTGAGCTAATTTATTTTATTTTTTCAAGTTAAAAAATTGATATTTCTAGTGTTCACCCAGCGTCGCTTTGCCAGTTCTGCTACCGTCACTTTGCGACATAATACTTTCTGCTGTTCAAGAAGATGGTACCATCAAAGAGGATGAATCCAAGGAAGCTGTTTTGTATTATCTTTCTATTCTCAGCAAAGTAAGTAGTTAGATTTGAACCCTGGTGGGATTAGATCCTACAACCTTTGGGTTCCTTTTCTCTCTACCAGCTAGCCTTGTTGTTAAAGCATCTTAGATTGTTTTTTTGTCCACCAGCGAAAAAAAGACTACCATTGGGGGGGGGGGGGGGTTCAAAGTTAGTAATATGTATCCTCGAATGAGGTTTCTTTTTTTCATCTCGGCAATATTTTTCATGTTGGAAATTCTGAATAAGGAATAAAAGTTAACTTCCTTTTTTTTCCTACAATATTTAGTCTTGAAGTAATTATTTTAATTATTTTAGGTTGTCACGTGCAACAGAAACGAACTGGCTGAATTCGGATCCAAATTTGAAGAACTATTTGACAGAATCATCAAATTGGATCTTGGGTAAAATATTGTTTATTTATTTTTTGAAATATTGGAGTATTATGTTTTTACCCATCTTAGATGTTAATAATTTATTTATGATTATTTTTGTCTTTTAAGGAATGAATATTCGTTTGTTTCCGATGTCCTCGGTGGTTTGTTGAGGTCTTTGTCTTCCAGGAAAGTTTTCGTCGACCCTGAAAACTGGTCTTATAGCGTCACCGATATCAACCGACTTCCCATCAAGGTATAGATTTGAGATCTTTCGTAATTCAACTTTTTCCGTTTTATTTTAGGATTGGGGACTTAAAAGGAAACTAAGCGAAGTTAAGATTGTCGATACCGTCCCAGGCCCTCAAGAACAAGAATACGTCAAGAAGTTGATCTACACCTACATTTGGCCATCAGTCAATTTCATCGAAACTCTCATTACTACTTTAAATGACAACGAAGGCCCTTTTTCAAGGTATGTTCTCTAACGGGATATCAAAATATAATTTTGAATTTTTGAATTTTTTAGAGATTTAGTCAATCATCATTTAAAAATCATTAGCAGCTTGACATTTATAAACCAGTATTTGCCGAAAACTGATGAACCAAATTTATGCGAGTAAGGAATCTTTTGTATGAATCTTTAGTCTTCACTGTTTTATTTTTAGGAGCGACCCTTCAGAAATGAATCATTTGCAAACAGTTTTCATTCCTAAACTCAACATTTTAACACCTTGTGGTAAAAACATTAGAACCTACCTGCTCGGATTGATGAACAAAATGTACGAAAAGTTGTCAACATGCGATGAAGACAATACAATCGCCTTTGAAAAAATGATCGAAGTAAGCTTGTACTTTAGATTTTTTTTATTGAGGAAATAATATTTTTAGATTTATTCTCGGATTTTGTTGACTGGACGGAAATGGTCGTTGGTCGGAGATAAGACGCAGACAAAATCTTTCGACGCACGTTACAGAAATCCTATTCTCCCTTTTCCGTCGTCTCATCCGTTGCCATTCATCAATGCAAAAATTGAGTTTAGGTTAAAAAAGATAAGATTTTTCGAACCTTATTGTATCACTGAGACAATATCCGAAAGCATAAAAACATTGTTGAACCTTGGACTCTCTTGCTATCCTAAAGTAAATGTCATATTTTTTTCGGTTTACTTACCTATTTACTTTTTAGGTGGGCAATGATGCTAGGTCTGTTCTTACCATGATTCTGAACGAATGCCCAAGCAGTAATAAACTGATTTTGCCATTTATTGAGGAACAGCTTCTCTTAAAACATCCTGTCAATTCTACAGAATATAAAGTAAGGCTTTAAATTGTTCTTTTTGTTTTTAGAAAAATGCCGTCAGTCTGGGAAATGTCATATACGGTTGATGAATGGAAAGGTTTTCGTTTTTTAATTTTCTTTCTCGTTTGTTTCTAGGGGTTGTTGAATACTATTTTCTCTTTCGCTGCGTTTATTTTCAAGAAGAGAGAAGTCATTAGTTCAACGAAACTGTGGTCGAAGATTTTGACTATTGATGCTCCGGAAGAACAGAGTTGCATCAACATGATTAATTGCTTTTGGACGCAAGCTGAAGAAAACAACTTTCTTCATTGTTGGTTTTTAGAGGTAAATTCCCATTTCTTTTTCCATCTGAATACATTAATAAATTTTTTATAGACACCAGACGATCTTATCAAATCTGCGTTGTATTTTTGGGAAAAATTGAGCATTTCAAACTTCCCGCCACCCACCGCTCAAGAAATAGAAGCTGGGAAGCTAAGAATGTTGGAGAATCGGAGAAATTTGGAGAAACACTACTATGATTTGATTGACTCCCTTCTTGAACCGAAAAACTTGTAATTTTTTTATATTTGTATAAGTTTTATAAGATTTTTGTTATAATTTGTTGTAGGCATTGGCGTTTTGAAATTTTGCGGATGGTGTTTTTACAAAAATTGACTCTCCCCGATATAAAGCCGCCTATTGAAATTCTCCAATATGTCCTTGATAAACTGTTGGACTCATCCGCTATCATCCGTCAAGTAAGTTCATTGAGAGAAAACGAAATTGATAATTTTCTTTTAGGAAGCTATGACGAGCTACAGCCATATCATAACTAAATTTGAACAACGTCCAAAACCGACGGTGGATACTCGTCTGCTTTTGGGAACGGATGCTAATATTGAAGAATGGTCTCTGGGCGAGGACGCTATTACTGATCTTGTACAGTACAAAAGATCCCATCCTAACCCTAAAATAGTTCATAAGGTCAACGAAGGATACACTAGCTGGTCAAAGTGAGTTTTATCCCCCAAATTTCAACTCAATTGGAGTATGTGTGGCAGTTTTTTTGGAGTTATTATTGATTTTTTGAGCAAGAACCCCCATTAAAAAGTTTTTTTCAAAATTTGCCCTGGAAATCGTGCAGTTAAGTAGATTAACCAATAGGAAGAAGGCCTCTTGCTCATTGGTTAAATCTAGCTCTTTTAAAAAATAAAAATCATAATAATCACGCAGTCTCTCTTATGTATGAATTGGGTCCTTTTATTACAATCTCCATTTTTTCCATTAAATTAATTTTTTTTTTCTCAGGACCATATCTGATCCTATTCGTCCGTACGTTCCTATTGATGTTGTCGTCGAATTCTGGACTCCGGAGAAAGTGGCAAAATTTTATAAACTAGTTTTGTGTCATTCTGCCAGTGAAGCCTCCCTTAATTCTGACGATATTCATTTTTTCAAAGTATTTTTCTTATTTTTTGATATTTTTCAATTTATATAATTTTTCAGCATATATTTAAAAACTCAATGCCGAGTATCGAGCTGTTTTTGAAGCAAGCGGAAGCAACCGTTGCCAGCAGCGAACCTTCTGAACAGTATTTCGCCGCCGAAGTCATCAGCGGTTTGTGGAATTTGAAAACTGTTTAAAAAAATTGAAGTTTTATTTTTTTTTTTAGGAGTAGCCATCGCAATGAAATACTGGGAAGCTGATGTCCAAAATGCAATTTGGTCAGTCATCGTGCATCTCTTACAAAAAGCCATCGAAAATTTGTCACCTACGCTTGAGGTTTGGGGCCATTGCGTTTACACCATTTGTGTAAGTATTGTATTGAATCCATTTTTTTTTCTATTAAAATTTTTAGGCAAATCGTGATCCAAATACAATGGGAATGCTTTTGACTACTTATTGGATTGGGATTTTAACACAGATGTCCGCTTGTCAACAATAATCCACAGGTTTTGTTTAGAAATAAGCATTTTTTTTTAATTACCGGATTTTAATTTCAGGAAAACATTTTGCTTGGCCAGTGCAATGACTCCTGGATGTTGGAAGATATCTTCGCTCAACAATCTTGTTTTGAAAAAGCTTCTACCTTTTTTGAATCATCCATATCAGTCATATCGAACCAGCGTCTCACGGTAACTAAAATTTTAACATGTTTCCCAAAGGTCCACTCACATTAGGGATCAAGTATTTGAGCCCATGGGTTCCCAAAGTGTGGGGGTCCTTAGAAAAGATAGATAAAAAATCACATTTTTATTTTGTATTTTTTGACAGAGAAACCCCATTTTCCCTCTGTGTTTTGCTTTGAAAAATCCTTCCAAGAATAGGAAAATTGTTGACGCTGCTCCAATTTTAATTTTTTCTACCCTATTTTAGATTATTGCATGCCATCTTTATTCCTGATGTCCAATTCAACGGAGTAAATACAAACAGATCGCCTCACTTCGATGAATTTTTCAATGTCATTTTGTACCCAAGTATCAAAATGTTGGAAAATCCCAAGCCGACAGGTACGTACTCTCATTTAAATAATAAAAATGTTATATTTTGTTCTTTTTCTCAGATCCTTCAGGAGAAGAAAAATATGAAAACAGTAAATTTGTGTTTAAAACAGGTATTTAAACAAAAAAACTATTTCATATTTTATTTAATTTCGTTTGTAGTTTGCCGTTGGCTTGTTATGGTAAGCAAATCGCCGCAGAGAATCTGGCCGTTGGCCTACAAGCTCATCCCTGCCCTCTGTCAAACAAAAAGAGATGACCCTAATTCTGAAACTGCTCTCCTCAGCATGAATATGTTAGGATTTTTGGGTAGGAATATCCTTCAAAAAGAAGAATTTCAGAATATTTTTGACCAAATTATTGATATATTCATTAACAACCAGGTAAGGATTTTTATTTTTAAAAATAACAATTTATTGATTATTTTTCCAGTCATTTGCCAACTACGCTAAAGTTGCTTTACTTCATTTCTCTCAGGTTTTCATTTTTTACAATATCTCTCATCTTGCCGCAGATACAGAAAGATTAAACAAAGTAAGGCTTTGGTCAAAAATAGAAAAATATTTTAATTTAATTTTCAGATCAATGATGTAATCTTTGATTTACTCAACTATAATGAGATCGATGTCAAGTTAGCGGCAAAGGCTTTACTTAGAGATTTGATTAAATGTGACCTTTCATTTTCAATCAGCGATCTTCTTGTAAGAATAAATAATTATGAAATTCTAAATTTTATAAATTGTTTTTAGTCTCGTTTTAGTTTGGATTCGAATGAAAAATCCCGTCGGCAAAGGAGCGTCCTTGGCTTCATCGCTGTCGTCGACGCTCACCCATACACGATCCCTGATTACATGACTCAAGTTTTTGAGTTTTTATCGAATCATTTGGGCGACCCGAATCCTATTCCGGTAACTAATTTCAAAATTTTGTAATCAATTAAAACTAATTTTTTTCCTCAGACGTGGATTGCTGCGGCAGTTGACAGCTTTCGCCACACTCAACCAGACAAAGATTTGTTGTCGAGAAAAATACCAAACGAGCTCCTTCAAGTCTTATCAAGCTCAAAGCTCACATATTTCTCGTAAAGTCAAACTTCACATCCACTGTGATATGATGTGATACTAATTATACCAAATATAGTTTGTTGGTTTTGAATAAGTTTTAGTACTTAACTATTTTTTTAAATTATACCATTTCTAAAGTTTTATACTTCATTTTTTTTTTTAAATTATTGGTATGTTGTGAACATTTTTTAAAAACAAATTTTTAAACCGGTGTTTGTTGATGGTAATCAGGGTCCAGTTAGAAATAGCGTGGATGTGTTCATTTTATACATTTATACCATTTTATCCTTTTTGTTAAGTTTGATGAATAATTTATCGCTTCTCTGGAATTTTCTCCTTTTGACAATTTTTAACATACGTCTTTATTCCAGAGAAGCATTCAATTATGGTATATTTATATTTTTACACTCAAATAAAAGTATTGAAAGTATTTTGATTATTTTATTTCCTTCTATATTAGAAAAAAAATCCCTCCCTGTAGACCAGTAAAATGGGCTGTCCTCTACAGAAACTTTCTAAACAGAGGACATTTTTTTCATTGATGGAAGACCCATTTCAAAAAAAGATCTGTTGTGGGTATCACAATTTCTATTGGATGAAATTAGCGGTTTGAAACGTGTACACACCGATTTTTTTTCTACGAAAAATATTGTTTTCATGGTAGAAAGTTTAAATCGCTATCAAAAACACCCCGCCTCGCAAAAACCCTTCTACAGCAGCCAGAAAAAGTTATGATGTCAACTTCTCCGCCCGTACACTGTAGAGAAAGAGGAGAGATGAAGCTCCCGTTTTCAAAGCTCCCCTTGGCGGCGTCGCGAAATGCTTAGTTTTAGGTGTGGAATATATTAATCAGTGACTACTGATTAGTGAGGAGCTGTTATCGAACTGTCCAAAACTATCAAATCCGCTGCGAACGACTACTGCTTTTTCTTAGGTGAACAATCAGTTTTTGATAGCGATATCTTTTTGTAGTTTAAATTTACTATTGAAAAGAATTTTAAAGGTCATAAACTTATAATATATTTACACACATTATAAGTAGCGAAATAAAAAGTTTGGTCCCCCAGGCTAGGGACCTTTTTTTTTGTGAAGGGTAAAATGGATAATGGGTAAAATTTTTCAAAAGGCACTGACGAAAGTTAAAAGGAAGCACTGTGCAAAATTTCAAGTCGGTTGGTCCATTCCCCCAGGCTGTCGTCAAAGTGGGAAAATGACCCAAAAATTTCAGTTTTTTGTTCATAACATTTTTTGGGTTGAGATAATTGGTAAATCTTTGAAAAAGCACTGGTTCAAATTGAAAGGAAGCTCTGTGCAAAATTTCAAGTCAATCGGTGACTAGGAGAGGCTACAGCCCTGGCTAACTGAACGGGAAGAAGAAGAAGAACCCACCTTAGGCGAAAAAGCGGATTTTCAGAGTTGTATATCTCAGCACCCTGCATTCCGATCGACTTGAAATTTTCAGCATATACTCATATCGAATAAGAGAAGACCGGTATAAAATTTGAAGTCGATCGGTAAACAGGGTGCTGAGATCCAGATACCCGAAAAACGCAATACAATAGGTACCGTTCGTACTTTTTGCGTTTTCGGTCGGGTTTCGCTTGGCGGGTCGAAAGTGTCGAAACGTCACGGCGTTCCTAGATAAAAATGACGTTTATACTGGTTTTTATGATGGATCTTTCAAAATGAAAGTTTTAATCGCAATTTTTAACTTTTTCAAAGAGAAGTTGAATTTCTTCTCCATTTATTAAACAGAGATTTTTACAGGGACCCGTCAGGGTCTATTTCGCGTCTTTGTAAACATAAATAAACACCCATCCATTAATCCTAACGTTTTTCATTCAATTAGCATAAAATATTTTAAAGCAGAAAAGATAAGTTAGTTCTTAGGGTGGGTCTATTTTATGTTTAAAACTTATTTATTTATTTTTTTTTTTCCAATTTATTTTAATTTTTTTTTTTTATAGTCTCGTTCTAGCCGCAGCGTCTCTCGGGGCTCGTCAGGATTGAGATCACTTTCGTCATCAACTAGCTCATTCAAAACATCGTCAGACCAATCGTTATACGACGAGTATGACCTGTCGAGCAACAACTTGCATTTAGTGAACATTGAGTTGTTGGGCTCAATTATTCAAAAATACACAAAATGCCAAGTTTGTGATGGTTCCATCTCTTTGCGAACTTCAAAGAGAGCAGGTGTCGCAGTTTCCATTGAGATAAGATGCGAAAAATGTGACCTTTTAGACAGCACAAGAAACTCAAACAAAGTCGACCACGAAATTGATGGTAAGAATAATTTTATTAGTGTAATATGTATCAAATTTTTCCTTATATATTCTTTTAGGTAAAAAAAAAAAAAAAACAGTTTGAATCAATAAATTTGGCTCTGGTTTATGGCTTCTGAAGAATTGGCCGCGGCTTCCAGTCAGCCAGACTTCTTTGCAGAATTTTGAACCTCCCAAGTCCGCCATCCAGATACAATGATTACCAAAAGGTTGTGACCATATGCTTAATGCAGGTTGGTCACAATTCAATGTTTCAAGCGGCAGAAGAGGCCGTGGCTCTAAATGAGAACTGTAGAGACCTTGCCGTCAGCTTCGATGGAACCTGGCAGAAACACATCCAAAAGCGGATGGGAAATCGCCTGAAGAAAGTAAAAGCTAGTGCAGGCAAACTCTCCGAAGGAAAGCCGATTGGTGGAAAGGGGAGATTAACTGATGCCGCAATTCTCGACATATAAAATATTATGGACTTGCTATCCGCCGAAACACGAACAATCTTGACGAGATGGTTCATCAAGTCTGGGCGGAATTTGTTCATCTGTCATCAAGCAATGAAGAGCCATGTCGCCATCTCTGCGGTGACTGGTGCAAGTACAAGCAGGCAGTAGCAGAAGGAATTATTCACAATGTCCAAGTAATGATTGTTATGATATTTGTGTTTCATTTTATAGGATCTGCATACAACCACAAAGACCATCTGTATCTCACAAGGGCCCAAAGGCAATGCGAGGGATTTTCAAAGACCTATCTAACAAAGATCTTCTCAGAAAGTGCCTCCATGGCAAAACTCAAAACACCAACGAGAGCCTAAATAATGCCATTTGGGGAAGGATCCACAAAAACGTATTTGTGGGTCTCAACACCCTGTATTTTGGGCAATAAGCACTTACAACGACGGGAACATTGCTTGCTGCCGAGTGCTCGATAGCTTAGGTTTTGAACCCGGCAGCAACTGCACAAAAGCCATGATGAGGAATGACAAAATTAGGATAATGAGAGCTGACCAGGCCTTTCAACAAGCATCAAAAGAAGCCAGGCAGAGGAGGTCCAGGGCTCGAGGAACAAGAGTTCGAGGAAGAGGAGCGCCTGATGTATGGGGTTGGCGATTTTTAGATTAAGATTTATTTTTCTATATATTATAATAATTAATAAAATTAATATTTACGTTTTTATATTGATTATTACATTTTATTTACCCTGTGCGTTTCATGTCAAATTTTTTCCAGTAACAATTTCTTGGTAAGTCATAACTCATAAGATTAGGATTAGGATTAAAGGATTAATGGATTAAAAGTTATTAAAAATATTCATTCTAAAATAAATGAGGACTTAGAGAATTCAATATAGTCAGACCTGAAGTAGATAAAATCAGATGTCGAATTTTTTTAAAAATTTTTTTGGACCACTTCTACCTGTCAAAACATCACAAAATTTTTACAGTAGACGCAGAAAAGGTTAAACTTCCATTTGAAAAAATCACAAAAAAATATTAAAAATATGTAATCATCGACAAACCAAAATAATTCGTACCTACACACCAAAAAAGAAAAAATCTATATTTTATTTTTTACTTATTTTATCCTAAATTAGTAGTGAAGTAGATGGAATCCGAAAGACTTGTAGGCCCGTATTTATAAACGTTACTTAAGGAACCCTTTTCTTAAGGTGAAAATCCGTCCTTGATTTCGTGTTAACGCCCATGAAGTGATCGAACACTTCAAATGAAAGGAATCCTTCAGATTTCTCTTCATTTGTTTCATTGGATGAAAAGGGACATTCAAGGTATCCTTTTGGTTAAGGAAAGGAGAGCTTCAAGGAACGCTGACAAATACTGGCCTTAGTCTTTTTATGTTAAAAAAAATTGTACATAAATTTTACCATGTCAATTTCTTGCCCCTGCCATGTCAAGTCAAATTATTACAAAAAATTAAAATTATACTAAAACTCTTGATAACGAAAATGTTAAAAGTATTGTATTCCTGCAAAGATTATTTGTAATAATAAAAGTTATAAAAGTTTTAAAAAATTTTTATCTCCCTGAAATGTCAGTCATTCATAGAGTTTTTAACCTCTTTACTTTTTTTGTGTTTAAAAAAAATGTCTTTAACAGCCTTGATCGAAGGTCAACGGGATGAAAACTTTGAAAAGGTTACCATGGGCAGATGGGCTTTAAGAAAAAGTTTTTAAAAGAACATGAAAGCTGGGAGAGGAAAAAAAATGAGTTCATGCGGTTTTGCACGGAAAAAGTCTATAAAACCACTTTTTGGCCATAAAAAGTGACCTGTAAGCATTTCAAAGAGATTGAGGGGTCTTTTGAATAGGGATTCTACACCAAAAACCCACTTTTTGGTCATAAAAAGTGACCTGTAAGCATTTTAAAGAGATTGCGGGGTCTTTTTACGAGGGAATCTGCACCAAAAACTCATTTTCTGGTCAGATAAAGTGACCTGTAAGCATTTTAAAGAGATTGCGGTGCCTTTTGAATAGGGATTCTTCACCAAATACCCACTTTTTGGCCATAGAAGACATTTTGGTCCCCCCCCCCCGGTTTTATAAAACTCTACAGCACGTAGCTGGTTTAAAAAGTGACAATTCATTCAAAACTCAAAATTTATCCTGACCATCAAACTTCGGTCAAATCAATTGCACCCAGCTGATCAATCTAGGTTCACACTTCAAATCATCCCACCCTCGACATATGGTTAATCTGTCAAAATTTCATCATCTGGTTTTTTTTATTTTAAAATATTTTATTTTAGTTGGTAATTTTAAGGATTTTAAAAAAGGATTTTTTTTTCGTGGTTTATCGTTTGGGCGCGAAAATCTTTCGTTTTTTATTGTAAAATGAAGGGATATTTGATAGTAGAAATGGTCAAACTGATTTTTATGACGTCATTTTTACCTATCGGTTCCTTTTGGCAGCCTCAAAACGTGTGGCTCAAAACATTTTTGATTTTTCTTTTCAACCCACTAGAAGTGGAAAGAAGCTTTCCTCCAGTTCTTCCCTCACTTGTTATTCAGCATCGAAAAAGTCCATGGATTCCACTAAACTGTAAGTATTCAATTTTATTGTTGAAAAATAAAAAAGATCGAGTAGTTTAGATCCTTATTCAAAAACCACTTTCGACTTCTTTAAAATACTTGTAAACTTAGTTAGTTTTTAATAAATTCTGCTTCTAATTAAACTTAAAATATTAAAATCCAAGATGGACCATGCCCGTACGCCCTTTTTAGTAAAAACCCTCGGTGCGTGGGTTTTTTTCGGATCCCAACTCCCTTTTTCTCCTAAAGTAACCCGGAGTCTCCCAACCTCTCTTCTGGACTTCGTTTATTTAGTATCTGACCGGCTGAAAATATCCCTGCTGCTAGTATTTTATTTATATCTATTCATATACATACGACGATTTTACAACAGACAGCCACATTTTTAGGTGACTTAAAGAGTAGGTCTCGGGTTTTAAAGAAAGCGAGTCCTCTCTCCTTAAAATTTCGACTTCATTTTCCCTTCTGCTGAACCGATTTTAAAGATTCAAATTGGGGAAGGTTCTTTCATATCTAGAAATAACACAAAATCAAATGAATAACCACAAATGGCATTTAAAGTAGTTTTGTAAGGGGGGAAAAAAGCAATACACAGCTCCTCTAAATCAATAGATTCATTATAAAAGAAGTTTTATTGCTGAACTGTACTTCTTTGGTAGGAAAATAGGCTTGTATAGTTTCTTCCAAGTAATATCTAGCTTGGGATAAGAAAAACAATTAAATTCTAACCTTTTTACAAACGTCATCCATCTCTCTTCTACCGTTATAACTGAAAATCATAATAAGAAAAGAACCGTTTCACTCATTGTTGACAAACTGATAAGAGATAACCACAAAAGTGATCACTGTTACAGCTTAATAACCTTCTTGTTTAATGGCTGTCTCAGAACAACGAAAACACGTGTTATTGTTGTTCTGTGATGGCTGTGTCTTCCAATTTTAAAAATAATTATACAATTTCAAGCGATGATTTACCAAGGAGGCGAAGAGGGCGTCCACCGAAATCGGCTGCTGTGCCGGAACCAATTGTTTTTGAGTTTCCGACATCGCATTTATCAGAGGAACAAGTCAAGGAACTCCAAATAGGATACAAGTACGCTAATATATTTCCGAAACAAATTATATAGTTCTTTTTAGGATATTAAAAGAAATTTTAAACGTTCATAAAATAAGTTCACTTCTTGAGAAGCCTGATGATTCTTTGTTCGGATTCCATGATTACTACAGTGTCATCGAGAAACCTATGTGGATCAAAGAAAGTAATATTTATATAAAAACGTTCTCTTATTTTCATCGTTTTAGTTTCTCGTAAATTCGACGATGGAGAGTACTCAGAACTTAAAAATGTGATAGACGACATTAAGCTTGTTTTGGAGAATTTTTATAAATTTTGGGGTCGAAAACATAGGCTCATAAAACAAGCATATAGAGTTGAGAAAATTCTGGAAAAGCATGCTGCCGATTTGCCAGAGTAAGTTTTTAAATTATAAATTTGCAAGTTTAAAGATTTTTTTTTAGGCATTTGAAATCACTTTGCTTTTCTGAAGAGCCTGCTGTGGTACCGGAAACGATTCCAGAATCAGAAAACAATTCGATTTCTTCCGAAGGTATTTAAGCCATTTTTTTTCCACTTATTTTTCTCTTGTCTTAACTAACATGGTTCAATAATAATAATAATATTTAATTTAATCAGAATTTCACTCAAAAATATTGGAGCGACTTGAACATAATCAAATCGAAATAGTGAAAAAAGGGTGTGATGAGGAGTCTTCAGAAATCAAAAAATGGGAAGAAGAAGTCCTTATGAATAATCAAAAGTCTAAAAAAATCAGCCTCAATTCTGATGTAACTATAAATTATTTCAAATTCCATAAAGAATTTATTGTTTTACCCAGACGTGTCGGGTTTTTGGGAAAGAGACTCCCAGCTGGGGGCTTCATCTGACTTTTACTTTTATTATTAATTATCATCTCAATATTTCAGCTAGCAGAAATTGGCCATTTTTTGAGATTGGTGCAAGATACTTTATGTTTAAAAGAAATAACACAGTTTGAAATTGAAAGGATGCTGTTTATTGTTAAAGAATCTACAACATTGGCCACAATAATGACAAGTCTTTTATGGTTAGTGTATCTTTAATTAATAATTTTATCATATTATTTTTATAGCCCGCCACAATTAAGAGGGTCGCTTTATTTCAAACCGATTATGATTTACGAAGTTTGGCATAGTTTGCTCTTCAAAAAAATGGAACTTTGGTATGCATCATTTGTGAAGAAAAGGGATCGACTTCAGGTAAAAAAAGGTCCATTTTATTTTATCTAATATCTTTTTAGATGTTTACAAAATATGGGATTGAACCTCGATTTTGGGATGTTGTCGGCGAAAGAAATCCGATGAAGGAAAGCCAGTTTGACGAGTTACCATTTGTTAAAAAAGCATGCATTCTTAAAACTTTGTGTACAACCATGTTTGTATGTATTAATAATTCTTTTATTTATTTACACTTTAATGTAATTTAGTTGTAATTAAGTTTGATAATTAAAACTTTAAAACACCAACCAGGAAATTCCCCAGAAATAGACTTTTTGGGCGATTTCATGTCTTCTATAAAAATGAAGTCTTACATTTCATTCAAACTTTTTGTAAAATTATAGGATCTATAATGTATAAATATTGAAAAAATTGTGATTTTGTACAAATTGTATGTGCAATACTGTAAATGGTTATTACTTACTATGTATTTATAAGTAACTGTAATGTGTGTAAATGAATTAGTAATAAATAAATTATATTGTATCCGAATTTTTAGCACTCAAATAAAAAAATTGAAGAATATTTTAATACAGTTGATGATGAATCACTTCGGAGGCCACTTTTACATGAAGATGCAAAATATGAATACGTGAGTTTGTTTAACCCTGAAATTCGAATCTACCGCTACCCAAAAGATAAATGGGATATGGTAAGTTAAAATAAAAAAGTGAAAATTAAGTGGTTAATTTGTGAAATTATTTTTAGGAGCAGTGTATAAAAGCTATAGTACCTGATTTTAAAATTGAAGCAGAAGGAGAACCTGACCCTGGTAATGGTTTCTATTATAACCTTCCTAACCTCAAACTTCCTTTGTAGGGCTTAAAAAAAACTCTCAAAGATACATGTTTTCTTTGATCGCCTCAGATAAAGAGAGTCTAGTAACTTTCATGAAAACCCTCAATAAAAAGAAAAAATCCTTCAACACCATGACTAGCCTATTAAATAACGACCAGACGGATTTTTGTGCTAAGAAAGGGCTCACAATAATGTTTGACCAATGGAAAAACTTTGTTAAAAGGTTAGTCTGGTTAGGTTATTGATTAATAAGTTAATTTTGTTTAGGCCTGCCAGCCATGCTTCTAATTCGCTTCACTACTGGATTGGAAAAGACACAAATCTTGAAGATCAAAAAATTGTAAATAATCTTGAAAATCCTGAGCCGGTTTTAGGTAATGAACACTGTTACGAAAAGACTTGTAAAAGAAAAGAATTTCAGGAAAACGAGTTTTGAAGCCAAAATTTTCGCTTGAAGATGTTGACAGTTCATCAAATGATGAAAGGATGTCTGAAGAAAGCGTTTCAGACTGGGAAGACGGCAATATTCGTCAGCTTAGAAAAAAGCCGGTGAAAACCATCCCACGTTTTTTTGACAGTCGCTTTATGAAGTTTGACCGTAAAGTTGAAGACGTTGCGAACCCTCCAGTGAAAACTTTGCCATCCAAAACTCCTTGTCAGAGGCCCGTAAAGAGAAACCAATTGCTTTTCAACGGCGGACCACCCCTTGCCAAAATTTCGCCGCTCCTTAAAAGACTTTCATCATGCTTAAATCACTCTGCGAAAACAATGGAAGGACTGCCTGACTCCAATAATCTGGACGGAGCCCTCGTAATAAACATGAAAACAAATGAGTTATTTACGGTGCCGTGTAAAGAAGGAACAGAGCGTCTTGAAGAAAATCCTTTGGAAAACGCTTTGGTTATTTATGTAAAAACTGGCATTACAGAAACTCCGAAAATTTATGATCCCTCAAACGATGAACCTGAGCTCACTGAAGACTTCATCCGACGTCCTCTTATAGATCATAATGTACATTCTATTATTGATCGTTTTGTTGGACGCCGTGAAGATCACCGTGCAGATCCCCTTGTTATTTCTCATATTGATAGACTTGTTGATCAGCATGTAGATCCTCTTGCCAATCATCATGTAGATCCTCTTGCCAATCATCGTGTAGATCCTCTTGCCAATCATCCTGTAGATCCTAATGCCAATCATCATGTAGATCCTATTGCCAATCATCACGAAGATCCCCTTGCCAATCCTCATGCTCACGTAGATCCTCTTGGCAATCATCATGTTGATCATGTAGATAATCTTGTGAATCCTCTCGCAGATCCTCTCACAGATCCTCTCGCAGATCCTCTTGCACTCTTTCCTTTATATGACCAGCAACCTGTAGAAGTCAAGTTAGAAAATTCCGAGCCTTTGGAGCCATTCGAACTTGATCAAATGTCACCCGAAAATTTAGATTTCAAAGACTTCAATTTCCCTATGATTTAGCTTTTTATCATAAACGTATTTTAAAAAATTGACCGTTGTGTTTCTATGACATAAGCTTTAGTTTCGACAATTTTTGCTCGTCCAGGAGGTCCTATCTCAACAATTTTGGAGTTACAATTTTTTTTTTTTTTTTTTTTTTTTTTAAGATTGTCTGTATCTTAATGATTTTATATAACACTTTATTCAGTGATTCTAAATTTGATCGTAGAAAATTAAAGTAAGACAATGGACTCTAAAAAAAAATCATAACTCTTCGACGGATTGAGATATAATCAAAAAAATTCATGTTTTAACAACTTGTGCCATTTTTTAACCCTGTAAACTGGACCCCATTTTTAAATTAATTTTGGGAGTTCCTATACTTATTTTAACCCCATTTTCACATAATTTTTGGGATTTTATTTCGGTTTTTACCGAGGAATCTCCATGTAGGTATACTAAATTTTTTGGAGTTTTCCTCGACTTTTGACAGAGGAACCAAATTTTTTATTGATTTTTATGATCCTCGGTTTTTGACCAAAAAAACTTCATTTTTACGGGTTTTCCCAAAAATTTTTGACTGGGAAATCTTTAACTTCTAAAATTTTGGTTTGAATAACTATTGTACCAAAAAAAACCATTCATAAAGAGCGCATCTTGCTAAAGAATTGGAGAATCTTTATAATCGTAGTCAAAATGTGCAAATTATAAATTTTTAGCATGCATTATTTGGAATCTAGAGCCATCGACAAACCATAATTAAACACGTCGTTAATGCATAATTAAAAATTAAACACGAGAAGAAGCGAGATCCCGTAAATAAGGAGTGGGGTGAGAAGGGAGAAAAAAAATTCGTTCGAACGAGGTGGTGCCCGCATCGCATTCTCGTGGTCTCATTGAGAAGTAAAATCCGGGCCCCCACCAAACCTATTTTCTGAGAGTCTTATTATGGTTTGTCGATGATGTAATACTCCCCTTTAAAAAAAAAATTGACAACCACGTTTTACGTCACTTCTCCCACTTTTCCGGCCCGTTGAGCTCTCACGTTCTTTTGGCGCTTTTTCGAACAACCTACCACTGACGGTTATCATTTCTGGAGACTCAACGATTTTCTCATTTGAAATTTGAAGATTGCAATGTCGGAATTTTGATTTGATTCTCTTTGTTCGTCCTTCCAGTTTCATTTTTTCTGTGTGGATTGAAATTGATGTACGTATTTTACTATCACTTTAGTTCTCTCGCCAACCAGCTCTACCAGAAAAACAACTCGGATATTTTTTATTTTTAAAATTGTTATAGAAAATACTGTTTTAAAGTTTTCAGAGTGATGTACATCGGTGAAGGAGGACTCGTCGAAGAAATTCGCGAAGAAGTCGTTAGATTGCTCAGAGCCCTTGGCATCAAACACACTCTAAAGAAGTCGGACTATAAACTTCAGGTAGCCATTTTATCTACATATTTTAAAAATATCCAAATATTTCATGTTATTAGGCGGAAAAACGTATCGAAGTCTATCATGTGTTCAAAACTTCATTGGAACTTCTTGAGAAAGAAAAAGTCGTTTTGCCCCAAAGTGGTGTTCAAGTGGAAGTCCCTGTTTTCGTGATTGATTCTTGCAAGTTCATCGAACAGAACCTGACAGTCGAAGGCCTCTTCAGAAAAGCTGGATCCACCTCAAAACAAAGAGAGCTGAGGGTATTCCTTGATAATAAGATTATTCAAAATTTTATGTTTTGTTTTTTAAAGGCTGTTCTGGATTGTGGGAGCCGCCTGGAATTAAATGCAGACCATCATGTCATCAACGTCGCCAATATTCTGAAGTTGTTTTTCCGTGAACTTCCCGAGCCGCTCATCCCCTTTAAGTTCCACAATCTGTTCCTCAGGTAATAAAATAAGTTATTAACCATCTTAAGACTTGTGGTCTTAATACATTTAATGGCTCCCATAGTGTGCTTTGAGCTTTTCATGTTCTTTTACCTATATTTGAAGATTTCTCCAAATCGGATGGTCATATCTTCATGGAATCAGACTTTTTAGGATAGGAGCACAAATACTTACTTAATGGTCGAGTCACTAAAACTGCTAGTTTTTGAGATATTTAAGGACATAGCAGAATTTTCATGCTCTTTTGCCTTTGAAGTTTCCTAAGGGGGCTGCCAAGCCATGCCAATGGGTCCGCAGAAAAGCTTGATAAAAGAAAAGAAGGAAACTGAGGAAACAACCAGGGGGGGTTTTTAGGCTAAGTTTTTGAGGTTTAAAAGAAGCGAGATATTTCCCACATTTCAATATTTTTAAAGTTGTCTTGGCGTTTTCTTAAAAATACCCATTTTTACCATATATTGGAGTTTTCCTCACTTTTTTGATTGGGACACCACATTTTAAAGGATTTTGTGAGTTCCCTTGGGTTTTAGACAGAAAAATGCTGTTTTACACGATTTTGTGAGTTTTCCTTGGTTCCTTGACTAGTTTTTTTGGGGAAAATTTAGGCTTCAAAAATGAGATATTTCCCACATTTTAATGTTTTTGGAGGAGTCTGGGCGTTTTTAGAATTTCGACGTTTTGAGACAAGAAGAACGCTTATTAGCAGAGATTTAAGATATAAAATTAGAAAAAGCTTGAAAAAAAAATACTGGATTTTCAGGAGTTTCCCTGAGTTTTTTGACTAGTTTTTCGCTCCTAAGTAGGCGTTCTTTAGACTTCAAAAACGAGATATTTCCCACAGTTTAATGGCTTAGGAGGATTCAAGGCGTTTTTATTACTATTTCGAAGTTTTGAGACAAAAAGAACGTTTTTTCGCAGAGATAGAGATATAAAATTAGAAAAAGCTTGAAAAAAATAAAAAATTTGGCAGGAAACTGGGGAAGCAGTGGTTTTTATTTATTTTTTTTATAGTAAAACCACATTTTTAGAGAATTTTGTGAATTTCCTCGGTATTTAGACTGAAAAACGCTGTTTTTACAAGATTTTCAGTTTCCCTGGGTTTTTTGACTTGTTTTTACCCCTCACTAGGCGTTCTTTAGACTTTAAGAATAAAATATTTCCACAGTGTTTTTAAAGGAGTCTGGACGTTCATCAGAATCTCTATGTTTTTAGAGAAAAAAAGAATGCGCTCCCAGTAAATTTTGGTTAGCGATAAAGATAGAAAGATAAGGTTTATCATTCAAATTTTGGTTTAAACTAACTTTTGTGCCAAAAAACCATTAGTCCCTTGCACATTAGCCACACGTTCAAATTGAACAAGGAAAACGAGGCCTGCCTCACATTTTAACCAGTAAAAGGGGCGCGCTTGTCAATTTTTTCCTAATGTCTACGTTTTTATTGAATTTTCATCAAAACACTAAATCTTTCTTCCGTGATTACCTGTCAAGCGCTTTTTTTGGGATTTTGCTTCTTGTGATGGCTGTAATTGATCAATGTTCACCAAATTTTCATCGAAAACTCCTTATGTGAACTGGAATTTTAAGTTGGGACCATTTTGTGATGGTTAAATCAATTTTTTTTTTTTTTTTCTCAGGTGTCTTACAGTGAAACAAAGGAGAGTTGAAGCTTTACTCCTTTCATGTCTTCTCCTTCCGAATGATCATCTGAACACTCTAGCATATTTACTAACTGTAAGAACTTTTTGTCATCAGTTTGTTTGTACTCATGTATTTTTTATTCAGTTTCTCAACAGTGTGACTCTTCAAAAGGATGTAAATAAAATGGATATTGGGAACTTGGCGATTATCTTCACACCAAGCATCATGCCAGTGGATGCTTGCAAACTTACGACCCAAGGGAGTGAAAAAATTAATCATGTCTTGATAGTTCAGGTTAATGATTTTTTAAAACTAGTTTTTCGTGGCCTCTGAAGTTCCAGGGTTCTGTGAATACTAAGGGAACTACATTTTCTGATAGCTTGATTTTTCTTTTAGACCCTTATAGAGAATGCTGCCGGTGTTGGAGTATTGCCAGATAGTATAAGCAGTAAAATCGATTGCTTGAATTTATCCACAAGCACTGTTGAAATGGATACATCGTTCACCGACAGCATGTACAAGAGAAGAAGGAAAAAAGAAGAAGCAATTCCCTCACCAGTATGATTTTTTTCTGCTTAATCCTTCCTTTATAAAATGTTTTTTCAGAAATGATCACTGGCATCAAGAAATAATGACAAAGTCATCTCCAGAAGTCGAAGTGAACGCTTTGGTCTCGCCAGCGCCAAACATGATGTTGCACACGCCGAAAATGATCTCAACAAGAAAACGAAAAACAGAAAGCCAAGGGCTTTCCACCAAGAAGAAGTATGAGAATGATCAATAGTTTCAAGCCCATTTCACAGAAGCCTTCTTTATCAAGATTTTTCACTCCTTACCTCTGTTTTCAAGTCATTTGAATTAATAAATATTACAAGATATTAAATAAGGCTAGATATTTATTACAGCAACGGTAAATTATTATCGTCTGCTGGGGTTTTTATATTTTAAATCGCGAGTTTGCAAAGTGTGGTCCGTGGAGAATAAAACCAGCATTCGACTTAAGGATTTCTGCGGGGGATTAACTTAAACAGCAACATATGGATCAATTAATTTTTTTTTCTTTCTTTCTGCGTTTGGTTTAGGTGTGATGTCCTGAATATTCTCCCTGGAAAAGCAGCTCTAGCGAATACTCCTCTTAAAGTAAAATACTCATCCACCACTATGTTAACACCTCGGACATTAATAACTGAGTAAGTTTTCATTTATTTACCACTCAAGATTTCATTATTTCCTTTTTCACAGCTTAAAAAGGGACTGTACTCCATACAAGCAGCCTATAAATAAACCACCTGTTTCTTCAAATAAAATCTTCAAGTATGTTTGATTTATTCTTTCATTAAATTATTGTTTTGTTTTCATTTTTTTAAAGGAATAATTGCAATGAAAGTGCTCTATGCCTCAAGCCTTTGCTCAATAATAAGGATGTCAATGTAAGTTTTTGTTGTATTTTTGATTTGACCTTTTGAAATGGTTTCACCTTTTTCAAAAAAATTTTTACACTTCATTATGTATTAATTTGAGTTTAAAATTACAGGTTTCCGAAGAGAATAAACGTAAGAAGGGTTCGCGAAATCGATTTAATTCAGAAGAGACGCCAAACAATAGGCTAGAGACTGAAGAGTATATCAGGATTCCCAAGCAGGAATATGAAGATATTAAAATGAGAGTGAACAACATTGAAAATTGTTTAGAAAACGAGTTGGAAAATATTCTTGGCGTTTCTATTAGTGATTTTGAGGACAGTAAGAACGAAAAGACTGTAGGTTCTCCGTTTTCAAAAGTTGAAAACGCGTATGCGAAAACTGTGAAGGAATCTGGAAAGATAAGTTTAAACAATGAACCGATTTCGCGGGAATTGAGAATCAGGCGTAATTCTGAAAGGATTATTCGTTCACCGAGCGCTCGTAAAATTGGCTCCATCAGAAGAAGATCTCGTGAGAATCTTTCAAAAACGGATTTGTTTAGACATGCATCGTTAACGCTAAGCGATAGACCTCGTGGTCTCGATTCTAATAACTTGTCATCGAGATGTCTACGACGTGGACGTCCGAATACCGTTTTTTCAGGACTTCCTCAGCGGTCGCCTCAACTCTCTAATGCCTCCGATGATGTCGAAATGGGTGAAGTTCCAAATGTCCAACAGAATGTCAAAAGTGAAAGTTGGGAATCGGCTGACAACTTTTTCTCAAAATCGAACAGCAAAGATGACCTCAATATCGATGAAAGCGGTCGAGAGTCTGTTGTCAAAATAAGAAGTCAAAATGCCGGTATGGTGCTCGCGAAAGCTAAATTATTTGACAGTATGGAAAAAAAATAATTATGAAAACGTAGAGACAACTTCTGAGCAAATTGAGGGAGAATCGGCGGAACAATTCTCCCAAAGGAATTTGCAGAGGTCAAAATTTACTCAAAGCACAAGTCACCTTGGTTTGAAAAATAATCTTGCCAAAGTCCGTTCTACTCATTCGTTTAACTCGACTCCATTAAGGAAATCCGAAATAAAATCACCCTTGAGGAACATCGATAGGTCTAAGAGTTTCAAACGGAACATCGCCATTTCGCCCAAAAAATTGAAAAGACCCGGTGATCGAGTTTCACCTTGATCAACGATATCAGAAGGAAGTCTCCTCGCTTCATTCACAACAAAATATCGTAGTTAAAGATGGCTAAGTATTAATTTCCGTTTAAATGTCTCTTTTTTTATTGACACAAGGCACGTCTTCTAATAATGTATCTACTAAATTAAAAAAAAAATTATTGTTGTGTTGACATGTTTTAATTTATAAAACTTCTGTTCAAATAATTGTATGAAGTAAATTTTGTTTTAAAGCTTTAACAATAAATAAAATAAGAAAAATAATTGTAAAATTTAAGTTTTCAACCCCTTTTCTGCTCCTGATAAACCTACTCAACTGATGTTTTTCTAGGCAACTAACATCACCTTGTAGTGATGGAATTTCTCACGAAAATTGCACGCTTTTGCATTTTCGGATCTACGAGGCTCTACAGCACTGAACATATCACAATGTGTAGTAAGCCCAAGCCTATGCAGAAAATGCTAACTCTGTATATAGAACCTTCATGCTGGCATCCTTGGACCATAACCAGCCTAGAGGTTTTTGAGTAGTAAGGTTTTGGGTGAGTAACATAACTTTTTTACCATGAAAAAAATGGAACATACAGGCAGAAAG
>JACGAQ010001567.1:0-56836 GCA_014119065.1 Orius insidiosus
GGATATCCGGTGATCGACGAATGTCTCTTGGATAGTAGGTTGGTTCAACTGGATAATTATTCAAGTTGAAGATTATTAATGGCTGATAGGAGTTCTTTACCTCTAGGGTTCGACACTCGAGAACACCATCGAGGATGTTTCGCATTAAAATCTCCTCTAACAGAAATTGTGACCTCATCTCATGTACTATACCCCAGAAGTCTATTTGCTTCACATTTTTTTCAGGAGCAGAATAAAAAACCCTATTTGCATTTTTGAGTTTCCAGGATGTCGAAGTTGGATTCTAGCCACTTGGAATTTTCTTCTTGAACGATCGGTAATTCATCATGTCATGTAATTTTTGATCAGTAAGGCAGCACCCCCTTTTCGATTGCCGCTAGGATGATCTGATTACGAGGGATGTCCAAAAATTAAAGACCTGTTGTATATTGCCGCCGTACGGGCGAAGTATTCTGCCAGATGGCAGCACTAGCTTGTAGCGGGAAGTTCCCCTCCACATCCAACTGGTCTCATCTCTCTATCTTATCCAGTGTTGCTACGGCAGCCGTTCGCGATGGACGTCCGGTGCCGAGTCCCGCCGGTTGTGATGTTCGCTCCGTCATCCGTTTCCTAAACGCGGAGAAATCCGCCCAGTCGGAATTCATAGACGTTTGACGGCTATTTATAACATTCGTAACATTAGCGTAACAACAGCGCTCATTCATAACATTGCCATAAATAGGCGTCAAACGTCTATGAATTTCGACCTGGCGAAGTTTCTCCGCGTTAAGGAAACGGATGACGGAGCGAACATCACAACCGGCGGGACTCGGCACCGAGACGTCCATCGTGAACGGCTGCCGTAGCAACACTGGATAAGATAGAGAGATGAGACCAGTTGGGATGTGGAGGGGGAACTTCCCGCTACAAGCTAGTGCTGCCATCTGGCAGAATACTCGCCCGTACGGCGGCAAAATACAAAAGGTCTTTAATTTTTGGACATCCCTCGTATATATTTTATAACCAGGTACGTAGAAATTTATGTTGGGAGCTAGTTTCGTTTCGGTTAGTAACGCTAGATCTATGTTATTTGTTCTAAGAAATAGATCAAGTTCGTGATATTTATTTAGGCCTTCGGAATTCCATGGCAGACTGTTAACGATCGAGATATTAATTTTTTCATGGTTTGGCGTCTGACTTGAGCAGTACCGGTAGTATTTGAGTCAACACATTTGAACCATAAGTTGCAGCAGTGAAATCATGGAATCAATTTTTTGACAATGTGTGTCCATAATATCTAATCCAGGGGCAGGACTAGCTAGGGCATTTGCATAGGTTTTATGTTGAGTATTCTGCTGGTGTGCGGGAGCACCGCTTGGTTGTTGCTCATTGTTTTGACCGATGTAGCGTGACTGTGAATGAGTAGGGATAACGACTTTTTTAGTTACTTGGAGTTTCTTATGGGCGGGACAGCCTCTATAATTCGCTGTGTGGGCATGACAGTTAGTACAGGTAGGTGGGGCACTGGGTGTTTTGTCGCAATTTGCTGTGGCGTGAGGTTTATCGCATTTTACACACTTCGGTGGGCGATGGCAATAATTTTTAGAGTGCCCGAATTCTTGGCATCGGACACACTGAAGTACTGTGCGTCTTGGTTTCGGCGGCTCTACTTTTATTTTCGCATAGCATAACTTATTAAGCGTATATTTCGGGGTTTTTGGATTGGACTTGAGATCAAGAAAAAATAGTGGTAACAGCGTTTTTGAGACGGGATGACGACAGGTAACATTTGTACCGGTTCATAGCCGATGTTTTTTAATTCTTCCATTATCATTTAGTGTCACAGGATGGATGACACCACGGATGACAACCTGAGTGTTTTTCAGTTGGAACGTGTGATATTCCGCATTCTTAGACTCTAGATAAGCCACTATTTTCTATAATCCTCAATAGTTTCAAGATTTAGTTTAACTTTGCCCTCGCCGTGTTATACCTGAATTGTGTAATTTCAAGGTTTTTGCATTCAGTTAGAAATAAATTAATGTTGCTAATTATCAATCAATCAAAGCACAATATTTATTACAAAGATTACAGAATGTTTATTATTATCAATAAATATTCTTTTATTCGCTTGTTAATTGTTACTTACAAGCGGGAGTTGGCACCGAAGCCGTACAGGTTGGAATATTGATTGATTGATTGATTATTTATATAAATTGGTGGCGGCTTATTTTGCTTCACCTGAGTTTTCCGATGATCATGGCCTGATTCTCTTCCTCATTTGAGGTTGATAACGGTTGAAATCTGTTCGGTGAAACGAAAGGGGATTCATCAGTTTTTGCTTCTTCGATAAAGGAGGTTCTTCAAAGGCCATGGTTAAATCTCAATTTCCTGATAATAGGCGTAAACAAAAACAATAAAATGCACCTGACGCTGTGATAACTGATAAGCTCGCGGCGAGCAGCAGAACTACACCCGATTCTCGTTCGAATTTAGGAGACGGAAAAACGATATTATTTGTTCCGATTTCAAAAATACAGATTGTCCATGGAGAAATGATACTAAAGAACACGAAATTCAATTAATCTTACAGTACAGACACTTTAAACAAAAGAAAATAACGTAAACATGGGAGCACCGAAGTCACCTCCGCGTTAGCCATAACCTTCCTCAAGGGATTTGTACAGCAAGAATCTTTCAGAGAAAAGGGCTTGGTAGACGGAAAGGTCCCGGAACTCAAGACGTAGGGCCTCAGCTAGCAGGGGGTAGAAAGTACGCCATTCTTCAACATTGTTCCTGGTGAAACGAAAGTTCATTCGAAGATCCGAGGCAAGTTTGTTCAGAAGGCGAACCAAGACAGATTACCTTTAATAATTTCGAGGGCCGTGATCTTGACCAGGCGATTGTCCGGCAGGGCGATCGAGCGGCAAACAAAGGATAGGTGTAGCTTTAGGGTGAAGAGAAAGATTGGGTCAGCTGAGGTTTCTAGAAACAGCATGTAGTTCGGGGTAAACGACGGGAGGCGAAAAAATTTCCTTAGAAAAAATCGATGGAAAATTTCAATTATCTCATACCTCTCCACCCCCCAGGCTTGACAAGCGTAAACACCATGGACCGACAGACCGACAAAAAGAGTTTATACTTGGAGTGCGGGGTTATGACCGGATCGAGAGAAGGTTAGGCCAGACCATATTCACTGCATACTTCGCAGTCTGAATTTTCTTTTTCAAATTGGGGGACCATAGAAAGCATGGGAGTGAGGGTTACCCCAAGGTATTTATAATAGTTAACCACCTCGATCGCATTTCTCTTGAAAAACCATCTCTCATTCTTGCATATCTGCCGCCTCGTCGAAAGACCATAATCTTGGATTTACTTAAATTCACAGAGAGGTTCCAAACATCGCAGTAGCGCTCCAACGTATCTATATTTTTTTGGAGAGCTACCGGAGAGTCTGATAAGATAACTATGTCATCCGCGTACATTAAGATTTTTACCCTCAATCCGCAAAGAATACCATAGTCCAAGGCATCTGGAGATCGTCAAGGAAAAGGGAAAAAGGGAGGGGACTCAATAGGCAGCCTTGTCTCACTCCCGTTCCAACCTGAAAAAATTCAGAAACAGAGCCCTTGTGCTTGACAGCAGATGCAGAATGAGCAAAGAGCTGTTTAATTATATTAATAATTTTTGAAGAAAAACCTAGGTTGCTCAGCTTATAGACAAGCGCTCTACGGTTCACCGAGTCAAAAGCTGCCTTGAGGTCCACAAAAAAGCATAGAGTTTTTTCTTGGGTTTTGCCATTTGGAGGTTTACCAAATTGAATAGGGCAAAGATATGATCCGAAGTGGAGTACCTTTTCTGAATCCCGCTTGGAACTCACTTAGAATTTCGTTTTCTTGGACAAAAGACTCCATTCGGCGAAGCAGGAGCCCGAGAAGATTTTGGCTATGCAGTTAATGCAGGATATTCCCCTGTAATTTCCTGGATCTTTGGGGTCACCTTGTTTGAACAGGGGAAGAATAACCGCATGCCCAAAAGACTCTGGAACAGTTTCCGACTCAAGTATTCTATTAAAGAAACCCAGTAATAAAAGTAAAAAAGAATCTGGCGCATGTTGGTAGAACTCGTATGGGACCCCGTCCCTTCCGGGCGACTTATTGGCTTTTGAGTTGGCAAGAACCTCCTTAACGTCCTCTAGACTGAAAGGACCATCCATGGACTCGACATGGCGTAGCGGCTCGGCAAACTGGATGGGAGGCGATAGTAATAGGGGGTTTAACAAGGAACGGAAATGTTCCACCAATTTGACGGGGGGAATAATATCACTTCGATTTGCAACTTTATTTCTGAACTTATTTGCAATTACCAGTAATCCTTTGCATCTTTCGTGTTAATCAAGCTATTAATTCTATTTAAGAAGAAGTCTTTTTTCTTTTTTGTACAAAGGGTCTTAAATTCGCTCTTGGCACTTAAGTATTGACCTTTTACGAATGTACTATTCCACTTTCGATATGAGTTGAGAAGACGAAACACCCTATTGCGAGCTGAAAAGCATTCTGCATCGAACCAAGGAGTTTCACGTACCAAACTGGCGGAAGGTTTTAGAGGCTAATGGGGTTGCCACCTTCATTAGCTATTCCTTTTAAACTCGGCACGTCACAACAAAGAAGAGACGCAAATACGAATACTACTCACCGCTCCCAAGCGGTGGCCCAGATGAGTTAAACACGGCTCGGCAAGGTGCAGCTAGCCTCACTCATGTATGTGACGAGTGCCATAGGAGCTTCACTACGAAAACAGGCCTGGGCCCTATTTCATAAAACTACAAGTTACAGTTTACAGGAAAATAGTTACAATTTACAGGCTTAAAAAATTTACAGGCGTTTCATAAAATACAACTGTAGACTTGTAAAGCACAGTGTTTTTTACAGGATTACAGGATAAAAGTTACAATTCTACAGGAATTTTTCTATGCTTTTCTACAGGCTAAAATTCTACAACTGTAAAAATAAGCGTTTTTTAACGTATCTCATTTGTCCTGTAAAATTTCGAGAGTGATCTTTGTCTTGGAGTTTTTTGGATTTTTTGGAGTACCTTGTTAAAAATTTTTGCGATTATGAACTTTGCTGTTGTTGTTTTTTGTTTTTGAACTTTTTTGAATCGGCCGGTGGTTTTTTTTGTTAAAATTTTTGATCTCATAATGTGGGAATCATCGTCATCGTCTGACGAAGAAATTGGAGGTGAAGTTCGAACGCGACGCCGAAGGACTTTCAGAATTCGCACAAATTACGATTTTGAAAGTGCATTTGAATTTAATGAACGATTTCGAATGCCACTTACAACCTTAGAGTTCATTTTAACAAGGATGGAGAAGTTTGCGAAGTGAAACGGAGAGAAATCACGCACTGTCTCCTAAGCAGCAACTCTGTGTAGCACTACACTGGATGGCGACGGGGTGCCAGTACCACGCGTTAGGGGACATGCACGGTGTATCGAAGGCCACAGTCTGCAGAGCCGTTCATAAAGTAGCGGCATGCGTCAACAAATGTCTGTTTCATGAGTTTGTGAAGTGGCCTGAAAACATTGAACAAATAATAACCAAATTCAACAGGATCGCTGGCTTTCCGAATGTTGTGGGGTGTGTTGATGGTACTCTCATCAACATCGAGAAACCTCATCGCTACGAACACCAATTCGTAGACCGACATGGCAACCACTCCATCAACTGCATGGTAGTCAGTGGTCCAGACTGCATCTTCTACTATGTAAACGCAAAGTGGCCAGGGAGCGTTCACGACAGTCGGGTCTTGAGGAATTCGAATCTGTTTCGAAAAATGCAGGAAGGATACCGCCTGGCTCCCAATTCTGTAATTTTGGGAGATTCAGGGTACCCTTTGCTAGACTGGCTCATAACCCCAACCGGGAGAAATTTAGAGGACACAGCAGTAAGAGCATTCAATAGGAGCCATAAATCTACGCGAAGATTGGTTGAAAATGCTCTAGGCATTCTCAAAGAAAAATTTCCATGCCTGAACCACATGAGGCTACAACCGGTGATGGCATCAGAAATATTTAAATGCTGCACCACTCTCTGCAACATAATACGAAAGGGCACTGCAGAAGAAGTGTATCAGTCAGAAGATGAAGGAGAAGAGGGATAAGAATAAATCAGGTGTAGCGGCTCGGTCCGCTACCATATGATTTATATCAGATTCAGTTCAGTTTAAATAAAAGAATTCATACGAATTATTTCATACGAAATATTATTTCATATCTATCTGATGAACCTAGCGAAGACGAATTTGGCCTACCTAAAGAAATTAAAGAAGCTCTCTATTACGGATTTACCAGAAGTGCCCAAAATTGTGAAAAAAGCTGAAGTGACACCAGAATGCAGTAAAGGACCTTTGAAAGCATTCGCTCCTGTTCCTGCCAATGTAAGTAATATTGCTTTACCGGCCTCATCAGCTCTAGGCTCGAGGCAAAGGTCGAACCCGCAAATGAGCGTTCTTAAAGTTAACACTAACAGGCCAGCTCGATCAAGGTCTGCCTCCCGAATGGGTAATTCGCCGAACACATTGGCCCAATCAAAGAGCTCATCTTCCCAGCCAAAAGAGATTGTAAGGAGCACTCGTTCATCAACTTTGAGGGCAAACCTGGTGTCGTCAAAGTTAAAATTTTCACGCCCTTAACGAATCCTCATTTTAAATTATTATTTCATGAAGCCCAAAAAGAATTAAAGACTTCAGAATCTTTAAAAATTCCCAAGGGCTGTAATACTTTGTTAAATAAATGTAAATATTGTATATTTCATTTTGTAAAGAAACAGTCTTATAAAAATTTTCTCTTTTAAAAAAAAAAAAATATTCCGCCTATGACAGGGAGCTACTAGCTGTCTATGCTAGTGTCCGATACTTTCGTCACTTGCTTGAAGGTCGTCAGTTCATATATATACTGATCATAAACCGCTCACGTTCGCGTTCTCTCAGAAGTCTGATAAAGCTTCGCCGCGTCAGGCTATGCAAATGGATTATATAGGCCAGTTTTCAACTGACATACGTCACATCTCTGGTAAAGACAACGTTGTAGCTGATTTTTTGTCGCGTATTGACTCATAGATTTTCACGCTTTATCAAAACTTCAAAGTGACATTAAACCCATTGAAGGATCGTCGTTGGATTTAAAAAAAATTAAATATTCAAATGTTGAAACTCCGATTTGGTGTGATGTGTCCACTGGCATTATTCGTCCATATCTTCCAGAGGAATTTCGTCGTGCGGCATTTGACGGTATTCACAAGCTCTCTCATCCAGGAAGAAAAGCTTCATTCAAATTACTTCAGCAACGGTTTATTTGGCCTTCAATGAAAAAGGATTGTACACTATGGGTCAAGCAGTGTGTTGAATGTCAAAAGAACAAAATCACGCGACATACACGTTCGCCACTTGGCAAGTTCACGGATCCTACTGATCGATTTAAACATGTTCATATTGATCTCGTTGGTCCGTTACCACCTTGTAAAGGATTTACTTTTTTGTTAACTTGTGTTGATAGATTTACTAGGTGGCAAGAGGTTGTCCCTTTGATTGATTCGAAAGCTGAAACTGTTGCTAAGGCATTTCTTTCGACATGGATTTCCAGATTTGGTGTTCCAACGCAAATCGTTACTGACAGAGGGAGGCAGTTTCAGTCGTCGTTATTCACTGAACTTTCGCGGTTACTTGGTATTACACATAATTTTACTTCGGCTTATAATCCGAAAGCAAATGGTATGGTGGAGCGTCTCATCGTCAACTAAAAATTGCTATTCGATGCCGTGAATCGATGAACTGGGTTGATTCTCTACCAACAATCCTTTTGGGACTCCGCACTTCGTTGAAGGAAGATTTGGGTTGTAGCGCAGCTGAACTCGTGTATGGCACTGTTCTGTCTTTGCCAGGAGATTTCTCCCACAAGAAACAACATCGAATAACAAATCGGGTGGAGGTTTGCCATCGTCACATGATTTTATTACGAATTTACGCCGTACAATGAGGGAGTTAAGACCAACGCCTTCAAGATTGGCTAACGTGAAAGTTTTCGTTCATCCTGATTTAAAATCATCTTCGCATGTTTTTGTTCGAGAGGAAGGTATTAAGAATTCTCTAGAACCTCCTTTCACGGGACCACATCGAGTAATACGGAGATTTGATAAGACCTACGTTTGGATTTTAATGGGAACATTTAGACGTTTCAATAGATCGTCTTAAACCGGCATTTTTTGAAGAGACGAATATATCAACTGACGACGCCCCTTTTTCCGTTTCTGTGCCTTACCTTCCGCCTAACACATCACAAAGTATGACCCTACCGCTACTTCCCACCCATACCAGGTCCGGAAGACGTATTAAGTACCCTTCTGTTTTTCGAAGTTACAGGGATTAAATTTATTTTTTTTTTTTGGTAGGGGGGAGGTAGTTGTAGCGGCTCGGTCCGCTACCATATGATTTATATATCAGATTCAGTTCAGTTTAAATAAAAGAATTCATACGAATTTCATACGAAATTATTTCATCCGAAATATAATATTCGCTTCACAGGATGAAGATGAAGAAGATGAACCTTCAACAAATGCCATCAGAAGACTTAACGAACTAATAAATCATTTCCGATAATTAAAAAAAAGTTTTATTTACATTACACAGTCTTGAATGATCACAATGAAAGTAACGTTAGGGAAAAAAAAAGAAAAATTTGACTTAGAACCATATCACATTTTTGATTTTTCAATTCTTATTTAAAGATTATAATTATAAAATATAAAAATTTAAGGACTTCAAGTAACATTAAGATAGAGGAAATTCGACTTTATCACATTAAATTTCAATTCTCATTTACAGATTATAAAAAAAAATTAAGGACTTTAACTAACATACCTATGTATAGGTTAAAAAAATATATATAAAAAAAAAGTTACCAACAATAGAATTACAATACAAAATTACAAGGAGAAGCAACGATTTGGAAGTTCTTGGGTAAATTCAGAATGTTCTATCATGTTAAGTTCATTCTCCAATTTTAAAATTTTTAACTCCTCTAGATACTTTTGTCTTTCCATAATTTCTATTTGAAGTTTCAGCTTTTTGTTTTTTAAATTTTCAGTAACTTCTAAAAAAAATAAAAAGTAAATATATATAAGAAAGGTCAAAAAAAAAATAAATAAAAATTTGCAAAATAATAAAGGTTTAGTTTTACCATTCATGCTTTTTGGGCGCTTGTGGGCTTTCGGACCGCCGTTAGTGTCGATATCCTCTTCAATCGTTATATAGGAGTTAACTTGTTCTAGAACAACCAAAATTACTTCTTTAAAAGTACCTACACCCAATATTTAAAAGAATATATACCAGTCATGCTTCTCCGGAGCTCGAGAACCTCCTCTTCAGATGCCTTTTCGGATGACTTTTCGGACGGTGTGTTGTCAACTAAAAATAAAAATAAAAATAAGAATAGAGTGAGTGAAAAAAGTGAGATTAGTAAAATAGGTACTTGAGTCTGACACAATGGGAAGTACCCTCACAGATAACCCTCTTCCAATATCCGAAGAATTACTAGATGATGAAAGCAAGGACAAATTTGATCAGGAGGTCTACACCCAAGTGTCTGGCAGGAAAAAAAAGAAGAAGAAGAAGAAAGCAAGAAAAAGAATAATAAACAATTTTTACTTGCTAAGTCCCAGCTCTCCGACGAAGGAATTCCTTCGATAATGGCACTGTCTCGGCCAATTATGTCATGTCTAGAACTAATTCATCCACAGCATTAAATTTGCACTCAATGCCGCCCTTCGATCCAGTTTGATTGGCATTGTCAACTTTTTTCTGTAACATAAACATTTCATCCGCGGGACATTTTTTCCATTCCATCAATTAAGTACAACAATTTTTTTAAACAAATAATTATTGTTGAATGATATTAGTACTTACCATGGTATTTTTTCTAATGTTTTGCCAAAAGGTATCCCTCGTATAGCTGGCATCTTTTGTCGAGGGCACCAAACCGAAGGCGGTTGCTTTTGCGTGAATTTCCGCCCACACACGTTTTTTGTCCTCTTTCGTTATATTGGATGAAAAGGCACCCATAACAATATCTCTTTTCTCCCGAATTAATTTTAACACTTCCAACTTTAACTCATTTTTAATTTTCGTCATGATTTTTTAAGAAAACTAGTCGAAAACAAAGTAGGTAACAAACACTGTTGATAGCGCGAAATCTGAGAGATAAGATTAACGGTAACAGCACACATAACCTCACTTGTAGAACCAACCTGTAACTTGTAACTTTTGTACAATTGTAGAATATTATTTATGAAACTCTTGTATTTCTACACAGTGCATTACAGGTTCCTGTAACCTGTAGACTTGTACACCTGTACTTGTAGTTTTATGAAATAGGGCCCTGGGCGTCCACAGATCGAAGGCTCATATAGAACATAACAGAGCCATTAATGTTGAGCGCTCCAAAGCTCGATGGAGTGATGAGGAGATGAGAATGATCGATGTACCAAAAACACCTGTACGGGAACGATACGCACCGACGAGGCGACCGATGCTTTAACGGCTTAACGGCTGAGGCTGAAGTTAAAATGAAAAGGCTTCGACAAGAAAGGAGCATGAACAAAAAAACAACGCATTTTAAAAGCGTGGGAGTCTTACATACGAGGTGTGGCTATTAAATAACCGGACTGATGCTGCTGTCAGCAAAGTGCGAGCGCGAAGCGACAAGTTTAAACATGATTTAGTCTGAGGGTCCTTCCTCAACTCTCAGCTCGCTGGACCAGTCGTCAGGTCGCTCGGATCGACTGTAGGAGTCGATTGAAGTTGTGTCCGCATTAGTGACGCGTCGGAAAAACGCCAAGTAGTCAGATGGAACAACGAGTTAACCTGAAGTTAAAAAAAAGTTTTTTTTTTTTTGAAATTCGGCATCCCAGTGTTGGATCATCTACCGTACTCTCCCGACTTTGCCCCCTGTGACTTTTTTCTATTTCCTAAGGTGAAATCGGCGCTAAAAGGAACAAGATTTGACAGTGGAAGCGGTTAAGGCAAAAGCGACGGAGGTACTGAACCAGCTAACAGAAGAGGACTTCCAGCACTGCTTCCAACATTGGAAGCAACGTACGGAGCGGTGTAGGGATCGCCAAGGGGAGTATATTGAAGGAGATAAAACTTCGAATGTAATTGGAGACGAATAAAAATTGTTATGACTTCAGTCCGGTTATTTAATAGCCACACCTCGTACAAAACAAAATTACGCGCTTTGAATACTTCTCGATGATCGGGGAGAAGTTTTGTCTTTCTTAATTTTTATTTTGATGGCAATATATATACGAGGTGTGGCTATTAAATAACCGGACTGATGCTGCTGTCAGCAAAGTGCGAGCGCGACGCGACAAGTTTAAACATGATTTGGTCGCTCTGTTCGACTGTAGGAGTCGATTGAAGTAGTGTTCGCATTAGTGGCGCGTCGGAAAAATGCCAAGTAGTCAGATGGAACAACGAGTTAACCTGAAGATAAAAAAAAGATTTTTTTTTTAAATTCGGCATCCCAGTGTTGGATCATCCACCGTACACTCCCGACCTTGCCCCTGTGACTTTTTTCTATTTCCTAAGGTGAAATCGGCGCTAAAAGGAACAAGACTTAAAGGGTGGAAGCGGTTAAGGCAAAAGCGACGGAGGTACTGAACCAGCTAACAGAAGAGGACTTCCAGCACTGCTTCCAACAATGGAAACAACGTATGGAGTGGTGTAGGGATCGCCAAGAGGAGTATATTGAAGGAGATAAAACTTCGAATGCATTTGGAGACGAATAAAAATTGTTATGACTTCAGTCCGGTTATTTAATAGCCACACCTCGTGTATATATATATTTTTTTTTTTTTTTTTTTTTTTTTTTTTTTTAATGGCCTTACCATATGGTATTAGCCAGCAACTTTTTATTTTATTTTATTTTTTTTTTGTATTTTTTTTTTCCTATTAATCACTTTCCAATCACTCACACCTGCCTCCCCATCCTAGAAACGAAATCCCACAGGCCCCTGTACACATCCCCTCGCTCCGTGGCAAGGAGAGAGCCAAGGTTTGGCGGTTTCACGATCTCCCGAATATTGTAAATACGGTCCATGAACTGGGACCGCTCCTCCTCATATTCCGCACATTCCATGAGAATGTGCTCTAGGTCCTCTACTACATCGCAAGTCTCACAATTTGGGCTATCTTTTTGTGAAATTTTATTAAGGTACGATCCACACACGCCATGGTTTACACGGAGTCTGCCGATCGTGGAGAAAAAATTTTTTCTGGGAATATTAAGTGTTGTCTTTTCGTTAAAAATCTTGAACCAAGGTGCCGTGCGTACTTTTGGAAACAAGGACGTATACCGCTTTCCTGTCGTTGACGTTTCATACTTTTTCTGCCAATTTTTCTGAACAATCACTTTGAACTTCGAGAAAGCATCAGATAGAGTCAATTTGACATTTAATGAGGAGCCTATTGAGTGCGACTTTTTTGCCAGATGGTCGACCATCTCGTTCCAGGACACTCCTGAGTGTCCCTTAACCCAACATATCGCTATTTCTTTCCCCGCATCTTTTAGATTTTTCAAGTTTCTAACCAGCTCTATAATTAGGTAATCACATCGAGCATTTCCACTAAAATTTTCCAACTGTTTTACGACACTGAGGCTGTCCGAGAAAATAACGAACTTTTCATCCTCCGACTTGCTGCAAAAATCCAGAGCCTTTAGGATGGCAACCCCCTCAGCTGTATATATGCTCGCATTTTTTGGAAGACAGTAGAGCTCTTTATGTTTAGTGTTTATGTCAACAAAGGCGCACCCAGTACTGCCATCCATCACGGAGCCGTCCGTGAATAGAAGACGATAGTTTTGGAACAGGCTAACTACATCGGATTTAAACTCCTTGTCGGCCATTGTCGGGGGATATTGCGAATAATCCTTAAGAGTTACATACGTCGCAACGGGAGCTGTAAAAGATGCACAATCAAGCGTATATTGGGGTAATTTTACTATGATGGACATGGTCCATGTCCTTGGCTACTTGAAGGAAGATCTCCACCAAGAGAGGCACTTTCTTCTTTTCCCAATACCTGGTGGTCAGGATCTTTTGAGATAGAAAACTGAGCTTTTTCAAGTTTATACTGTCTTTTCTTAGTAGTTTGTAAACGAATTTAGCTCCTAGTAAACTTCTTCTATCATCAAGTGGGATCTCACAAGCTTCTGCTAACAAGGCTTTAATTGGGGTACTTGGGAGCAGACCAAGAACCCTTCTCAGACATTTATTTCTGAATGTATCGATTCTTTTGTTTACTGAGACGGGTGCTTGGGCATAAAACAACGAACCAAAATCAATGGTAGCTCTGATCGTCGAGCGGTAGAACAGCAGACCTACAAATGGGTCGGCGCCCCATTTATTGCTGGTGAAACTGCAGAGGATGTTATATAATTTTTCACATCTATCTAACATTTTCTCAATGTGCGATGTCCACCTCAATTTCGTGTCAATATGTAACCCTAAGAATTTAACTTCGTTTACAACCCTTAAATTGACGCCTGACATTACTACCGACGAACCAAGGTCTAATTTTCGCTTTCGTGTGAAAGGGCATAAGATTGTTTTGGTAGGCGACATCTCCAAGCCACTTTCAGCTAACCACTTCATAATAGATTTCAACGCTACGTTTAGGTGATCTTTACAAATTTCGAGCTTACTGTCAGAGGTGTATAGGCAAACGTCATCGGCATATTGAATAATCCTTACGTTATCTGGTAGGACTGATTCAAGGTCCGACGTGTATGTCGTGTATAATGTGGGACTGAGAATTCCCCCTTGGGGCAAACCTTTGTATGACCTATGAGGACCGATGAGATCGCCATTTATATTGAAAATTATTTCCCGATCTGAGATAAGTGCAAGAATGTTCCCAATTAACCTTTTTGGCATTCCCAACCTAATGAGTTTGTCCCTTAGAATACTTAAGTCTACATTGTCGTATGCACCTTGAATATCCAAAAACAGAGCAAGTACCGATTTTTCGTCCGAAAACGCCAAATTAATGTCAAGAACGAGCTGTGCTTAGGCATCCAAAACTGACCTGTCCTTTCTGAACCCGTGCTGACTTTCAGGGAGATTCCCTGAGTTCTCCAGCCACCATTGAAGTCTATTTTTAACCATACGCTCATACGATTTTTGTACGCAGGATATCAATGATATCGGGCGATAAGAAGACGAGGAATCCATTGGCTTTCCAGCTTGACGAGTAAAGTTACTAGTGATTTTTTCCATTTATCAGGGACAATCATTTTCCCCCAAAAATCGTTAAATAAAGCTAATAACATACAGCTAATAACAACGCGAAATCTGAGAGATAAGATTAACGGTAACAGCACACATAACCTCACTTGTAGAACCAACCTGTAACTTGTAACTTTTGTACAATTGTAGAATATTTTATGAAACTCTTGTATTTCTACACAGTGCATTACAGGTTCCTGTAACCTGTAGACTTGTACACCTGTACTTGTAGTTTATGAAATAGGGCCCTGGGCGTCCACAGATCGAAGGCTCATATAGAACATAACAGAGCCATTAATGTTGAGCGCTCCAAAGCTCGATGGAGTGATGAGGAGATGAGAATGATCGATGTAAAAACACCTGTACGGGAACGATACGCACCGACGAGGCGACCGATGCTTTAACGGCTTAACGGCTGAGGCTGAAGTTAAAATGAAAAGGCTTCGACAAGAAAGGAGCATGAAAAAAAAAACAACGCATTTTAAAAGCGTGGGAGTCTTACATACGAGGTGTGGCTATTAAATAACCGGACTGATGCTGCTGTCAGCAAAGTGAGCGCGAAGCGACAAGTTTAAATGATTTAGTCTGAGGGTCCTTCCTCAACTCTCAGCTCGCTGGACCAGTCGTCAGGTCGCTCGGATCGACTGTAGGAGTCGATTGAAGTTGTGTCATTAGTGACGCGTCGGAAAAACGCCAAGTAGTCAGATGGAACAACGAGTTAACCTGAAGTTAAAAAAAAGTTTTTTTTTTTTGAAATTCGGCATCCCAGTGTTGGATCATCTACCGTACTCTCCCGACTTTGCCCCCTGTGACTTTTTCTATTCCTAAGGTGAAATCGGCGCTAAAAGGAACAAGATTTGACAGTGGAAGCGGTTAAGGCAAAAGCGACGGAGGTACTGAACCAGCTAACAGAAGAGGACTTCCAGCTGCTTCCAACATTGGAAGCAACGTACGGAGCGGTGTAGGGATCGCCAAGGGGAGTATATTGAAGGAGATAAAACTTCGAATGTAATTGGAGACGAATAAAAAATTGTTATGACTTCAGTCCGGTTATTTAATAGCCACACCTCGTACAAAACAAAATTACGCGCTTTGAATACTTCTCGATGATCGGGGAGAAGTTTTGTCTTTCTTAATTTTTATTTTGATGGCAATATATATACGAGGTGTGGCTATTAAATAACCGGACTGATGCTGCTGTCAGCAAAGTGCGAGCGCGAGCGACAAGTTTAAACATGATTTGGCTCTGTTCGACTGTAGGAGTCGATTGAAGTAGTGTTCGCATTAGTGGCGCGTCGGAAAAATGCCAAGTAGTCAGATGGAACAACGAGTTAACCTGAAGATAAAAAAAAAGATTTTTTTTTTAAATTCGGCATCCCAGTGTTGGATCATCCACCGTACACTCCCGACCTTGCCCCCTGTGACTTTTTTCTATTTCCTAAGGTGAAATCGGCGCTAAAAGGGAACAAGACTTAAAGGGTGGAAGCGGTTAAGGCAAAGCGACGGAGGTACTGAACCAGCTAACAGAAGAGGACTTCCAGCACTGCTTCCAACAATGGAAACAACGTATGGAGTGGTGTAGGGATCGCCAAGAGGAGTATATTGAAGGAGATAAAACTTCGAATGCATTTGGAGACGAATAAAAATTGTTATGACTTCAGTCCGGTTATTTAATAGCCACACCTCGTGTATATATATATTTTTTTTTTTTTTTTTTTTTTTTTTTTTTAATGGCCTTACCATATGGTATAGCCAGCAACTTTATTTATTTATTTTTTTTTTTGTATTTTTTTCTATTAATCCTTTCCAATCACTCACACCTGCTCCCCATCCTAGAAACGAAATCCCAGGCCCCTGTACACATCCCTCGCTCCGTGGCAAGGAGAGAGCCAGGTTTGGCGGTTTCACGATCTCCCGAATATTGTAAATACGGTCCATGAACTGGGACCGCTCCTCCTCATATTCCGCACATTCCATGAGAATGTGCTCTAGGTCCTCTACTACATCGCAAGTCTCACAATTTGGGCTATCTTTTTGTGAAATTTTATTAAGGTACGATCCACACACGCCATGGTTTACACGGAGTCTGCCGATCGTGGAGAAAAAATTTTTCTGGGAATATTAAGTGTTGTCTTTTCGTTAAAAATCTTGAACCAAGGTGCCGTGCGTACTTTTGGAAACAAGGACGTATACCGCTTTCCTGTCGTTGACGGTTCATACTTTTTCTGCCAATTTTTCTGAACAATCACTTTGAACTTCGAGAAAGCATCAGATAGAGTCAATTGACATTTAATGAGGAGCCTATTGAGTGCGACTTTTTGCCAGATGGTCGACCATCTCGTTCCAGGACACTCCTGAGTGTCCCTTAACCAAACATATCGCTATTTCTTTCCCCATCATTTTAGATTTTTCAAGTTTCTAACCAGCTCTATAATTAGGTAATCACATCGAGCATTTCCACTAAAATTTTCCAACTGTTTTACGACACTGAGGCTGTCCGAGAAAATAACGAACTTTTCATCCTCCGACTTGCTGCAAAAATCCAGAGCCTTTAGGATGGCAACCCCCTCAGCTGTATATATGCTCGCATTTTTTGGAAGACAGTAGAGCTCTTTATGTTTAGTGTTTATGTCAACAAAGGCGCACCCAGTACTGCCATCCATCACGGAGCCGTCCGTGAATAGAAGACGATAGTTTTGGAACAGGCTAACTACATCGGATTTAAACTCCTTGTCGGCCATTGTCGGGGGATATTGCGAATAATCCTTAAGAGTTACATACGTCGCAACGGGAGCTGTAAAAGATGCACAATCAAGCGTATATATTGGGGTAATTTTACTATGATGGACATGGTCCATGTCCTTGGTACTTGAAGGAAGATCTCCACCAAGAGAGGCACTTTCTTCTTTTCCAATACCTGGTGGTCAGGATCTTTTGAGATAGAAAACTGAGCTTTTTCAAGTTATACTGTCTTTTCTTAGTAGTTTGTAAACGAATTTAGCTCCTAGTAAACTTCTTCTATCATCAAGTGGGATCTCACAAGCTTCTGCTAACAAGGCTTTAATTGGGGTACTTGGGAGCAGACCAGAACCCTTCTCAGACATTTATTTCTGAATGTATCGATTCTTTTGTTACTGAGACGGGTGCTTGGGCATAAAACAACGAACCAAAATCAATGGTAGCTCTGATCGTCGAGCGGTAGAACAGCAGACCTACAAATGGGTCGGCGCCCCATTTATTGCTGGTGAAACTGCAGAGGATGTATATAATTTTTCACATCTATCTAACATTTTCAATGTGCGATGTCCACCTCAATTTCGTGTCAATATGTAACCCTAAGAATTTAACTTCGTTTACAACCTTAAATTGACGCCTGACATTACTACCGACGAACCAAGGTCTAATTTTCGCTTTCGTGTGAAAGGGCATAAGATGTTTTGGTAGGCGACATCTCCAAGCCATTTTCAGCTAACCACTTCATAATAGATTTCAACGCTACGTTTAGGTGATCTTTACAATTTCGAGCGGTTGTAGGTAGGCAAACGTCATCGGCATATTGAATATCCTTACGTTATCTGGTGGACTGATTCAAGGTCCGACGTGTATATCGTGTATAATGTGGGACTGAGAATTCCCCGTTGGGGAAACCTTTGTATGACCTATGAGGACCGATGAGATCGCCATTTATATTGAAAATTATTTCCCGATCTGAGATAAGTGCAAGAATGTTCCCAATTAACCTTTTTGGCATTCCCAACCTAATGAGTTTGTCCCTTAGAATACTTAAGTCTACATTGTCGTATGCACCTTGAATATCCAAAAACAGAGAAGTACCGATTTTTCGTCCGAAAACGCCAAATTAATGTCAAAGAACGAGCTGTGCTTAGGCATCCAAAACTGACCTGTCCTTTCTGAACCCGTGCTGACTTTCAGGGAGATTCCCTGGTTCTCCAGCCACCATTGAAGTCTATTTTTAACCATACGCTCATCGATTTTTGTACGCAGGATATCAATGATATCGGGCGATAAGAAGACGAGGAATCCATTGGCTTTCCAGCCTTGACGAGTAAAGTTACTAGTAATTTTTCCATTTATCAGGGACAATCATTTTCCCCCAAAAATCGTAAATAAAGCTAATAACATGGTTTTATGTTGTGCGGGAAGATTAAATAACATGCTAGTGTATTTGGTCTAAGCCTGGGGCAGTGTTGTTTGACGACTTTAAAGATGATTCTAGCTCCCCAATAGTAAACGGGGCCGACAAACTATTATCCATATTGTCCTCTTCCAGTTCATGATACGAAGGAAAGGAGATGGGCCAGGTGGGCACAGTTTTTTGATAAATTCCTCAATCCATGGACCAACGGGTATAGATGGAGACGAGGGAGCGAAAGATTTTTTGATAATTTTCAACTTTTTCCAAATTGTTGTAATATCCGAACCACGTTCGAGCGTAGTGCAAAAAGCAATCCACGAATCCCTTTTGGCAGCTCTGATTACCTTTTGAGCCTCTCTTTCACTTTCTTTGTATTTGTCATAGTTTTGCCGTGTAGGGGACCTTAAGAATTCTTTATAGCATTTTTTCCGGCTTGATACAGACACCAAGGAGGATTTGTTTGGCCGTGGCCCTGTGCACATCGGTCCCGTGTATTAAATCCGATTTACGTTACATAAACTGAAATTCTTTTATTTTTTCCATAAAAGTGTTCGGAATTACAGTTTTTAACAGTGGCTATCAAATCAGAGCTAAATTTCTGTAATTAACTTTCGATTTACGTCCTTAAAAGTGATTTCAAATTACCGGTCCATTTTGAGGTTATGTATTGTACTTACTTCTTCACGTTTTTGAATTATGGACTTGGAGGCCTTATTCAACCAATTAAACATTTGATGGACCTGTCCGCTAGACTTAAAAGATAAATCCGCAGAGACGAGAGACAAGTCGATTGCCGACTTATTCATCCGCATCGGGGGGAAACAAGTGTGGGCGAGCCGTCGTTTAAGTATATTAGGTCGTTAGAATCTAATGCTTCCAATAGCGCTCTCCCTTTTGCGTCCGACCAACTCGAGCCGAAAGCCCTGTGATGGACATTGAAGTCTCCCGCAATAACACAGGGTTTTTTAATCGTTTTAAAAAACTTATCCCATTCACGAGTCGAAACGTTATTATTACACCGTTATATACGCTGACCAGCGTAAGCACAGGAGATCCTTTTGACATTATATGCCCGATGGCCACCAAATCTTTAATGTTGTGTTTAATAGGTGTTTCTACAAATTGTAAATTATTTTTAAGAACCAGCCCAATGCCTCCGTAGGAGTCACTTCGATCGAGACGGAGAAAATTATAAGACGAAAATCTGCACCGAACATTACCACAAAGCCATGTTTCGGATAAAAAGGCTATATCATATTTTTCGAGTCCAAGGTGCGTTCTAGGGATCCTTTCTTAGGTATTAGAGATCGGACATTCCATTGTAAAATCTTTAAATTAGGTGGAGAATCCATAAAAAATTTTGTGTGTTACTCATTTGATTGAAATAATCTGTTTCCATATATTCGTTTATTATCATTGATTCTTGTATCTGGTTTAGTTTTGTATTTTTCGTTGAAGTATCGTACTTTATATTCCTCGTCTTTGACTAATTCGTATAAGGCCGAGCCTATGTGGTCGACGATTTCTAAGTTTGAAAGCTTACCTCTGAATGGTTTTAGTTAGAGAAGTTAGTTTTGATAAGTATTTTCGACATCGGATGTCGAGTGTGGGTTTCGAATGGGGTTATGGTCTTTCGAAATTTTCGGCGCTTCTTTGCCACTTGGTCTGGACTCTTTTAATTGGGGAAAACGGGTGAATGTTCGTCGGAAAGCTCGACGGGGAGGATTTGCTTTCGGTTGCGAACCGAGCTGAGGGAAGTCTTCCTCGTACTCCCGGTCAGTGGCCATATTGTTCAGAACGTTAAATTTATTGAAAGAAACAATGGAGGCATATGATGTCTCGATCTGCCTTTTTCTATTATCTTCAGACAACTTTTGATAATTCGCACTTTCTGTCAGTTGAAAGGTGGTCAAGACCACAGTACAAACAGCTGGGTTTTTCTTGAGTGCACTCGGTAAGTGGGTGTTCTTCCCCACATTTAGGGCACCTATGTTTGCTTCGACATTGGTTCGCAATGTGGTTAAATCGTAAACAATTTGAGCATTGTCTAATCGAGGATACATATGGCCTAACCGGACAATAGCCACTGTAAATAGTGACCGCCTCCGGTAATTTTTGTCCCAAAAAGGTAACAACACAAGTTTCCAAAGGGGTAACTTTAGTTTTACCGTCTGGTTGGGTTTCGTGTTTTTTAAGACGCTCGACGACTATAGGTACGGGTGTATTAACGTTGTTTTTTATTTCTTCCTCTGTAAAATCCGTATCTATGAATCTGATCACACCTTTTTTCTTGATTAAGAAGTCAGGTATGTACGTGAAGAGATTCTGTTCCTTTAAGATTTGGCATTCAGTAAGATAATTCGCAGTTTCCCTTGTGTTAGTGGTTATCTTAACTCTATTTTCCCTCGAACCGAAATGCCGGTTATAGTGTTAGAATTAAATTTAGGGTCTTGGAACAGCCAGCGGCCGAATAAAATCGGACGTGCTTTTCCAATATTTTTGTTTATTCCTTCGACAAACACAAAAATGGTCCCTGTGCTATATCGTCATCAAACCGATTTTTCTGTAAGTTAACTCTAAATTGTTCTTGCTTTTGCTTTTTCACATCCTCTAATTCTTCTTTTGATACAACATATGATTTAAACGCTTTGAACTTAACAGAGTCTTCATGCTTTCTTTTGTTGTTTTCATTTGCAACTGGACGATAGTCAAAAACTTCATCAATAGCTCGAAACTTTTTGGTTTGGGCTGAATTAGCAGCCTGATTTTTTATCTCTTCGCCCATACTCAGGGTTTTTGCCCAAGATATGGGTCGAAAGACAACAAATAAAAGGTCCCTCCCCTCGGGGGAGAAAGGAAAGAAAAAGAAAAATTAAAACTAAATTAAATTATAAAAAAATTTTCTTCGTAAAAATATGTACAATCTGAAAAAGACACGCTTAATCCGTAACAAAATCAAACGATAGTCCTTATCTAAATTCCTTCAGAGCGAACCGTGGTGTTGACAGCTCGAAGGTCAGAGCAAGACTGGGCAATATTAAAAATGATTTATTACTTAATGACTACTTGATGAAATCGAATTCGAAATTTTGGAGGGACCGCCAGCAACGTTGCCACGTTTTTGCACTTATGAATAATTCGTCCATTTGCTCATTTGACGAGCCCATTTCAGTATTTGCGCTTATGATGATCTGCCCAATGTTGATCCATACTTAAAAGCATTAGAAAACTAAGATTCATACCTATCTATTAACACATTAAAATTGAATAATCAATTTTTGTTTTCATTTTTACTGGAACTAACTAAAATGGCGCCTTCGAAGCGGAATACGAAAAGTACCGAAGTCCCTCAGAGAAAACAGAAAAAATCGGCCAAAAAGGAGGTCCCCTGTCGGAAAAAGAGAACGAAACAAAACGATCACTCCGACGAAAAAACTCAACTAAAACTACCCGAAAACAGAAATGTTAACTGTAGGGGAGACCGGGGCAGGTTGATACGCGGGGTAGGTTGATACAGTGTGTCCTGGGCGCGAAGTTTTTTATTACGCACCAAAATCATGTAAACAAATTGTCTAGAACGTTCTCCTCGACTTGCCTCCGCACGCTCGGCACCCCACGCCTTTCACCCCACCCTTGATAAGAGAATAACTGTTTTTCACCCTTCGGAGTAATTTATTTTGATCCGCTTTGAGTGAATTTTTCAGCATCTTAAGCATTTCGGATCGTTTTCAAATTTGTATTTTTGGATTCAACAAAGAAAAGGCAAGTAGAATCTGTTTTATTATTTTTAAAATATTAGTTTTTTATGATAGTTTTTAAATAATAACTTGTTGAATTCCCGACGGGGCACGTTGATACAAATATCGTGGGGCAGGTTGATACGGTCACCATGCTGTATCAACCTGCCCCGTAGTTTTTTTACTTCTTATTTTCGATTTTTATTTTTTATCTTGCAGAATGGTTCGTAACTACCGTCGAAAGACTGATCGGATATCAGCAAGTCCATTTTGTCCAGAAACCATTTTGTTAGAAATGGACCGTCAGGATGTGTGGGAACAGCTCATCCTTCTGGGTGGATGACTGCAGAGTCCTTTTTAAAATTCATAGAGCATTTTCACCTCCATGCAAAATCTTCGATCGAATCAACATGTCTGTTGATCCTGGACAATCACGAGTCACATTTATCGATACCAGTCCTTAATTTCTGTAAGACAAATGGAATAATTTTGCTTTCGTTTCCCCCGCACACCACCGATCGCCTTCAGCCACTCGACCGATCAGTTTTTGGCCCTTTTAAGAGGTATTACTTCAGTGCAGCCGATCAGTGGATGACGAACAACCCAGGGAAGACGATAACGATTTATGATATTCCAGGAATCGCAAAAATTGCATTTCCCAAAGCGACGACACCGGTTAATATTTTATCAGGATTTTCGGCGACCGGAATCATGCCATTCAACCCAAATATATTCACTGAAGATTTAAGACCTTACCCTAAAGTTAGATAGTGATTGAAAGTACGTTATTTTTAAAAATAAACCATTTAAAAATTACTTTTAGTTTTGTATCATCCTACCCCAGCCATGTATCATCTCGCCCCGCATACGGGGCATTTTGATACAAATTGAAAATTTTTTTTAAACTGAAAAATAATCTAAAAAGCAAAATTTTTTAAGTTGATAAATTTTTGGGTGGTATATGAACGTTTACTTAATGTTAATAAATTTTTTCGAAAATTTTTTTACCATAAGGAAAATTTTTAAAATTCAAAAACAAGTGTATCGTTTAGCCCCGGTCTCCCCTATTATTCGTGAAAGAAATAAAATAATTAGTGCTTTAAAAACTTCGTTTATTCTTGTCACATTGCCCGCCAAGCAAACAATAAACCTCCTCGCTGGTTATCTCCCAGACTATTCCATCTAACATAATTTTCCTCAACATCTCCCCTTTCAAGTTAACTGAAATTTTACAATTTACAATTTACAAGTTTTTTTAAGTTGCAAGTTTCATTTTACAATTTTATCTCTTTATATTTAAGTTACATTTACAAGTTTTACATTTAGTTTTACATTTACAAGTTTCATTTTAAGTTACATTTACAAATTTTACATTTAGCATTTTTTTTTTATCTCTTTTTTTTTTCTCTCTAAGTTACAGTTAAGTTAAGATACGGTTGAATCTGGTGACGGTTTCTTCTTACAGTCCCTTTTCCAGTCTCGATTATGTATGAACGGGGTTCGTTTGCAGCGGCAGTGATTTTGCCTCTCCTTTTTAGATCTGTAATCCATACTTCATCTCCAACTGACAGAGGGTTTAGTTCATGAACCCCATGCCTGCGGTCGAAATTTCTTTTTGAGTTTTCTTTATAATTTTTTTCATTTTCTACTACTTTGTCAAGATCAGGTTTGCCCACGTGAATGCTGGGTAGGTTGTCTCTCAGGTTCCTTCCGAAGAATAGCTGTGATGGGCTATACCCGTTTGATGAGAGTGGAGTGTTCCGGTAAGCCAAAAGAGCCATATGTGGATTTTCACTATTTTTTTTCAAAATCGACTTGACAATCTTCACTGCGGCTTCGGCCTCCCCATTGCTTTGGTGGAAATGAGGGCTGCTCGTGGAGAGTTTTACTCCATAATCTCGTAAAAACCTCTGAAAATCTGAGTCGTGGACAGTGCTGAACTGTGTCCCACTGTCAGTTCGAAGTTCAACAGGGATGCCATATCTACTAAATACCTCTTTGCAGTGAATAATTACCTCACTGGAAGTAAGCTTCTTCATTGGCCAATATTCAAAGAATCTGGAGAAATAATCGATTATTACGCAGAACCATTTCCGTCAAACTTGAAGAGGTCCATGGCGACATTTTCCCATGGTCGACTAGGAAGCTCTGTAGGAAGCAATGGTTCCTTTTTATTAAGGCGACATTCAGTGCATGTCGGGCACTGACGAACAAGCCTTTCGATATCGCTTGAGAGGCCTGGCCACCACATACTGTTTTTGCTCTCAGCCGGCATTTCGTGGTACCAAGGTGTCCCACATGGATTCTAGTCAGCATTTCTTCGCGCAGGTCATCAGGAACAACGAGTCTTGCTCCTCGCAATAAAATATCCCCTACAATGCTTAATTCATCTCTGATTGGGAAGTAAGGTCTCAGCTCCAGTGGCAATTTTTCTTTGTCAGGCCATCCTTTGGAGGTATATTCAATAATTTTCTGGAAAGTGGCACTTCGTTTTTGTGACTCTGCGATTCTAATGACGTTTGAGTCAGTCGTTTGGATGGAGGCCGACGTGATTGTCTGGATAAATACCTCCATTTCACTATTTAAATCATAATCTTCTTCTTCTTTGAGAGGGTTTCTTGATAAACAATCAGCTGCAGCAAGATGTTTGCCAGGCACATAAATGAGTTGATATGAGTATCTCATAAGTCGCAAACGCAAACGAAGCAATCTGGGAGTCAAATCGTCTAAGTTTTTTGTTTTAAGTATTTTTAACAGGGGTAAGTGATCTGTTTCGATGGTAATCTCTTTTCCAAGTACATATTCTTTTAGTTTATCGCATGCCCATGCAATACCCAGAGCTTCCCTTTCTATATTTGAGTAATTTTTCTCGGCTTCAGTCAAAGATCGTGATATAAAGGCCACAGGGCGTAGTTTCCCGTCAGATTGTTTTTGAATGAGAGTCGCTCCCAATCCCTGTAAGGACGCATCAGACGACACTATTGTCTCTAATTCGGGGTTGTAAAAGGCCAATTGCGGACTTGAAAGTAGAAGTTTCTTTATGGTTATAAAAGCGTTCTGTTGAGGCTCCTCCCAGTTCTAGGTGTTCTTATTTTTTAAGAGATCATGTAGAGGCGTCAGTATTTTTGCACGGTTTGGTATGTATTTTCCTAAGAAATTTAGCATTCCTAGGAATCGTTGTACTCCTTTAACATCCTTGGGGATAAAATTTTTGATTTGAATGGCGGGACGGACACACGCTTTTGCTGTAAATACAGTTGCCTTTGAGGCACTTCAATTTTTATCTAATGTTACTGATCTTACGTACCAGGGAGCAACCTCAGGTATTAATACCTCAGTTACCAACAATTTTCTAACGCCCCTTAATGTTGGAGGTGGCGACGCTACTTCTATCCATAACTGCTTCCAGACTCTGGGCAGCAGTGTCCAATCAGAAATTGGGTTTTTAACCAGACATTCTATTTACACCATGGTCACTGCTAGTGACTTAGCATTCACCAGAATATACCGTAACCTCATTAACGGACTTGGTTCTAACTATATACCAGATATTGGTAGATATATTGACAATGTACTATATGCACCAATGGCTAAATTTTACACTATGTCTATCGGCACTGGGACTATGCCGACTTGCATTAATAGTGTACGTATACCATTTAGTGCTTTCGTTCCACAGGGAGATGATCCCGATGCAACTTTGCTTTTGGATGGTAAAGACCTTCTCTTGGTAGTTAGGGGCGCTTATGCCGGAGACGTGACTATACATCCGAGCCTGGGTAACGGCAGGTTCTATTTTAATAGAGTAAATAGAACTTCATTCGGCACTTATTCGCATACTGATGCTGGAGTAGAAAATTTGCAAATAACTCATAATGGCATTCTCGGCCCGCTTTCCACCGATGGAATTTTTGATTTTACTAAAAGAATTGAATATTCCGACAAGCCATCTAATACTATTCTGCGATTCACGGGTGAATTTAGGCCTGAATCAAGCGATCAACAGTGGTTAAGCGCCTACACTGACAACGATTTTGATATGCACATATATATCCAAGCTCTAACTGTATTATTACAGAAGAGGAAGACTTTGGATCTTATTAATTCAATAAATCCTGTTTGGACGTTCATCATTAATTCTGATAGAACTTTAACGCAAGCTGCGAAGACCCAGCTTTTGCAGCGTAACGGTTTATCCATCTTTTCTGCTTCTACTGGAAGACTCCTAGCCAGCGATGAGAACTACGAACTTGGTCAGGCGGGTGTCGGGAAACGTCACTTCGTTGACTATTTAGCAACATTATATGGTGCTATAGTTCTGTTAGTGTTTAGAGATAATTATACTTAACATCCTTGGGAGGCTCCATGGACGAAATAGCCTTTACTTTGTCTTCGTCAAGATGTTGCCCGTTTGCTGAGAGAACATGGCCCAAAAATTTTACACTTGTCGCCGAAAATGTGGTTTTTTCAGCGTTAAGCGTGACGCCAGCTTCGACCAATTTTTCCAAGACATCTGCGAGACATTTGTCGTGATCTTCCTGTGACGCTCCCCATACTAAGATGTCGTCCATGTGAACAATACAATTTCTTTGGCCGTTAAGGATCTGGGGGTACGGTTAACTAGGCGAAAAAGGCGTCAGCTCGGCGACGAGCCCACTTTTTCACCATGTTAACTGGGCGAAACTTTTAATCCCCTCGTTCGCCCAGTTAACGTTTGAGAGAAAATACGGGACGTTAGCTGGGCGAAAGAAGTAAAACCTGAAAAAAACGTGAACTCGACGACGGAGCAACTTCAAACGAAAGCTAAGTAATATTTTAGTCTTAGTTGCCTGGCATGGCTTCCCCCAAAAGTGAAAATCGAATAAAAAATAATGTACTCTTAAAAAGAAGTTTATTGTTATGTATATTTATTGTCATCGTAAAATAAAAAAATTCGTCAATCGAGATTTTCCGTTCCTAGTCGTGCAAAAGACCCTGGTCGTTAATAAAACAATAATTTATTGTAAGTAATATTGTATGTACCTTATTTATCTGATGGGTTTGTTGCTTTTCGAAACTGATGTCACGTAGTCCAAAATCGTTATTTCATCATTTATATATTTCTTGATTATGCCTTCGATGAATTCTTGTTATATATATAATTATTATTCCATAATTATTCCTTTTTTTGAATCGTTGTGCCATAAAAATTTTTCCTTCTTTGGTTACCGAATTCAATGTGGATATAGTTTCATGGACTTCGATACGTGATTTAGGAAGTTTCGGCCTAAGGACCGCCCGGGCACGCTGCGCGGATCTTGTAACCAGTCTTATATCAATTTTAGTGAACCCATCTAAATTCTCCGTTCTCAGCAATTTTCTTGGTCTTTCATTAATGAGGTCATCCTAATTACAAAAAAAAAAAAATTAAATCCACCAAAAATCCGTGTAAAAATAATCTTTAGAAAAAATCCGTCTAAAAAAACCTACCTGGACTGATTTTCTTTTTAAAGAATTGTTGACGGCCTGGCGACGTAAAATTTTCGCGTCTTCTTGAAAATGATTGTGGCATAAATCGGCTTCAATCATCTTTTCATTTTGTAATTTTATTCGAGCTGTACAATTTTTTCTTACACATCGATATGCCGAAACTCCGTCCCGCAAATTTACGTCAAATTTAAATTTATGACCGCTTACTACTTTTAAAACTTTGCCTCGTTGGCTAAACATTTCTGTTACTATTCCTTCCATTTCACAAATAGGACAAGAAACTGACTAGATAAATTTTCCTTGGAAGTGAAGAGAGATAATTAACATTATAAACGGACTCACTAAATCGACAAAGGAAGAATCGGTGAATAAAGTTAGAAACATGAATCGACCTCACGATATCCATTCGCTTCGGGTATTTACAGGCTTAACCGGACATTTTCGAGCTTTTATTCCGAATTATGCCGATATCGTCCGTCCGCTGGATCGTCTAAAGCAAAAAGAAATAATAATAAATTCTATTGGTCGGATGAGGCAGAAAAAGCGTTTGTAACTTTAAAAGAAAAAATTACATCGAATCCAATTTTGCAATTTCCGGATTGGGATTTACCTTTCGAACTTTGTACCGACGCATCACATTACGGTTGTGGAGCTGTTCTTTATCAACGAGACAATTCGTTACCAAAGAATCGTCAACTTCGAGTCATTGGATATTTTTCTCATACGTTTGATGCCGCTCAATTGAATTATTCGGTAACCGATAAAGAAGCTTTAGCTGTCGTGGAAGCGATTAAATATTTTCGAACATATCTGGAAACACGTGAATTCACGGTACACACAGATCATCAGGCTCTTTCACATCTTCTCAATCTAAAAGAACCGAAAGGTCGCCTAGGAAGATGGCAGGTATTCCTGATGACTTATAATATCAAAATTTCTCATCGAAACGGTAAAGAATTGGAAGATGCGGATGCGATTTCTCGTTTATGTCTCTCGGTAGAAATCAAACCTTTTCCTATATCGAATCAAATATCAGAAAAAAGAATATCCATTGGTTTAGACACCTTCTTTCAATTGAAAAGGGACAGCAAATTTTTCGTACGAAACAGAATCAAAAATTTGCCCAGCCAAAGAAACAGCTTCTTCTTTTGAAAAGATTTTTGACTCATTCAACTCGATGCTGTTGTTCACATTTTTTGGTTTATTCTCTTCATCTTTCGTTTCCAACGATAACTTGAATCCCAATTTCGATAGCGTTTCGATTCCTAAAATGATATCAAAAGAAATCTTTTCCGAAACGTGAGCTTTATCCAGCACATATGAATCGGGTCCATTCGAAATTTAGATTTGAATAGAATTTGGAATTTTTCAATCGAACCGTTAAAAGCTTCAGAACGAGAGGATCGGAGTTGGTCAACCAATTGTTTTGATCAACAACACGTTTATGTATTAAATTTACATTTGCTCCCGTATCTAAAAGTGCTGTTAAAATTTTACCATTTATAGCCATTTTAACTGTAGATAAATTTAATCCGAAGTATGAAGAAATATCATTTATTTGAGATGAATCGCCTTTTTGAGATTTTGAAGCTTTTGAATTTTTGAATTTTGGTACGAATTTTCCAGCTGTTACGTTCGATTTCATGATTCGTAAATTTTAAAATTTCTCTTCAAATCATCCAAAGTTTTCGAGGTGTATAAAATAGTTTTATTTTGAGGTGAATCCTGAATCCCGTTGATTATATAATGAATAATTGACTCCTCGTCAAGATCACCGTTTTTCGCTATGTCTATCATATTCATATAATACTGAAGAAAAGTTTCTTCATTCTTCTTTGAACGATTTAACAGACGCGAATGAATTTCGTGGCTACAATAATTTTGTTGAAATTCGTTTTTAAGTGTTGTTTTTAGGTCTTCAAATGTTCGGAATAGATCTCTTTGTGCGACATCTCTTGCTAGACCAGCTAGGAAGTTTTTAGCATAGACCAACTTTCTAATGCCTTCCAGCCCATCATAGCTGCCAAATCGTCATATTCCTTTATCCATCTTACAACCGAATAATCATCCTCGCCAGTGAATTTCCTCATCATATTTTCAAGTTCCTTAACATTGAAAACGGGAATTGAGGAACATTCGACTTGTTTACGAGCAATACTCGAACTGTTGGCTGCTGTAACTGCAGACTCCGAAGAAAAAGAAGACGTACTACCAAAAGCACTCAGTTCTTCTAAATTTTCTTTTTCGAGTCCAAGTACAGAAAGCAATGTATTAACTAGTTCTTCTTTCTTACCTCGTAAATCGAAGTTCACTTTCAATGCCTTTAAAGTGGTTCTAAGCTCCTTTAAAGTCATTTGTCTAATTTGAGAGGATTCTAACATCTTTTTTTCCGACTGCGCCAAAATGTAAGTTATCACTTTAAATATTTTATTTAGAATGAATTAAAACATATGGGTTCATTACATTAACGTTGTGAATTAGTAGTGTTATTTGTAAATATTTTTAATAGAACATTCTTCCAAAATAGCCCTTTCGCCGAGTTAACGTTTACTATTTAAAATATCTTTTCGCCGAGTTCACGTACCGTTTTTATATCTATCGCCCAGTTAACTTATTTTTTTTTTTGGAGGTGGCTTATAGAACCCAATTAAAAAAAAAGGACCGGATTAGTGACATCGGCCTCTCTCGCCGAGCTAACATGCACCCAAGGATCTGGCATATTCGCCTTTGGAATACCTCAGGCGCTGACGTTATGCCAAAGGGTAGTTTTAAAAACTTAAATCTACCAAAGGGAGTCAGGAACGATGTCAGGTCTTGTGATTTTTCGTTTAATGGAATTTGCCAAAACCCATGGTTAGCGTCAAGTTTAGAAAAAATTTTTGCTCCAGCAATCTGAGCTAAAGTGCTGTCAATGGGCAATATCGGATGGAACTGCCGTTTGACATTCTCATTTAAACGGCTCAGGTCGACACAGATCCTAATGTTTCCATTCTTTTTCGGTACCACCACTATTGGTGCGCACCAATCAGTGGCTTTTTCTACTGGAGTGATAACTCCTATTTCTAACATTCTTTCAATCTCTTGTTTAGTTTTCTTAAATAGAGGAAGAGGAATTCTTCGAGGGGTCGTAATCGCAAATGGCTGAGCGTTATGTTTTAACTCAATTTCATATTCATCCCCCAAATTCCCAAGTCCTTTGAACAGACTGGGATATCTGGAGGGCCAATCCGCAAACCCGATCCTTGCCACTATCGAGACAATCCCGAGTTTCTCGATGGCTGGTCTACCCAACAAAGGTGTAAGACATTTATCAGATACATAAATGTTTTCGTCACAAATTCGGTTTTTGTATTGGAGGCTAGTTTTTATCACTCCTTTTATCGAAAGTTCATTTCCATCTGGCCCCAAAGTTTCTTGCAAGTATTTTCCAGTCGGATTTTTTTTTTTCAGTTTTATGTCAGCCGGAATAAGCGAGACATCGGCTCCTGTATCAATCCTGAAAGTGACAAGATCTGACCTATTGAGCAAAATGTCGAGTGACCAACGGTTACTTTGAGTCGACCTAAGTTCGGATAAATTTCCGACAAAGCCATCGTCTGACTGCTTATCGTCATCCACAATGTTCCGGACCAATGTTTTGGTTTTACAAACTTTGGCATAATGCCCTGACTTGCCACAGTTGTTACATTTTGAATTCCTCGCTGGACATGTCCCTTTACGATGTGGCGGACTGTTTCCGCACCAAAAACATGCAATTTTTTCTTGATCAGGACTCTTATTAACCGGATTAGGTCTTTTATCAATATACTGAGACTTTTCCTCATTCCTGACATGGTCTATGGAGGAAATGTCAAGTTCTCTTTTTTGTCGAGACAATTCCTCCGATTGCTTTTGTGTGTTTATCGCCTTTTCCAAGGTCAGTCTGGTTCTAGTTGTAAACGATCGCTTAAAACGTCGTCTTTCATCCCCACAATTATTCCCATAAGGAGCATTTCATCTTCTAATATCCCCCAATCGCTTTTACGAGCCAGGATGTGCAAATCTGTAATAAAATCCTCCGCCGGCTCATGCTTGCCTTGCTTACGGCGAAGAAATTTTGCTCTTTCGTAAATTAAATTCTTTTTAGGGATATAATGGGACTCAAACTTTCCAATAACGACATCGTACGAGTTTAAATCCGTTTCCTGGAGGTTGAAAGAGTCAAGTAGTTCCTCTGATCTCCCCCATAACGTAAATAAGCATATCGACCTGTTTTTTGTCAGGTGTCAGATTAAGTCCACTAACGGACCGATAACGCTCAAACCTTTTTCTCCACGTAGGCCAATCATTGGGTTTGAACGAAAAACATTCTGGTGGCTTTACATGAACTTAAAATTTGAAATCTCACCAACTTCAGCAAGTTTGGAGTCTCGTGGACCTGAGGACGAACGCGTGTTGTCTTCAGCATCCGGGTCTCGTTGCCGCCGTCCACGGCCGGTTTCGCTGCGAGGTTCTTTTTTCCCCATTGGAAACGATTCTTCAGTTCGTATTCGACTGCGCCATGTATTATTCGTGGAAGAAATAAAATAATTAGTGCTTTAAAAACTTCCTTTATTCTTGTCACATTGCCCGCCAAGCAAACAATAAACCTCCTCGCTGGTTATCTCCCAGACTATTCCATCTAACATAATTTTCCTCAACATAACAAAAATGACAAGGACGAAAAAACCGCCAAAAGTGTTAAACATTCATAGCAATGTAAAAGTAGAATCACAGGTGGAAAACGATTGGGGTCCATAATACCGTCTAAAGAAAGTCAAGTAAAAAGTGTAGGAGAATGAAAAATAAGGAATTAGTCCACCTGTTGAGGCGTATTACGCCGAAACCGGTCGTGGAATATCAGTTTTTTTTCATTCTTTCTCCCTCTGTAACTTTTAATTGTAACAAATATACGTTCCCCATTTGCGAGATTACGCATGATCCATAACCCAAAATAGTATAAAATACTTTAGAATTCCTTAATAGGTATAAAAAGAGGTGGTGTAGCGACAATTAGGAGGTAGTGGGGTTGGGGGAGGTGCCGAATAAACGGATAGTTTGTCCACCTTCCCGCAGGGTCCATAATACCGTCTAATGAAAGTCAAGCAAAAAGTGTAGGAGAAACAAAAATAAGGAAATAGTCCACCAAAATGATTCGTCTACGAACTATACCTACCCGTATTGTCAAAAGTGCTTTAAACTGGCTCCATACTGGAACTAACTAAAGTGGCGCCTTCGAAGCGGAATACGAAAAGTACCGAAGTCCCTCAGAGAGAACAGAAAAAATCGGCCAAAAAGGAGGTCCCTGTCGGAAAAGAGAACGAAACAAAAGATCACTCCGACGAAAAAACTCAACTAAAACTACCCGAAAGTAAACAACCCAAAGAAGTCTAGCGGAATCATTTCAAGCTCCACATGAAAAAAAATTCAACGCAGACTTGTGTACAGTGAAGAACTTGTGGAAGAAGCAAGACAGAAATGCCAAGGAAGCGACAAAATTTCGGACGATTGTCGCACAGCGCACTACTGCTCATTCTCTACGATGAAAACAAGGAACTAGACATTCACTTCGTCAAGAACTTCTGGAAGAAGCAAGACAGAAACGCCAAGGAAGCGACAAATTTCGGACGATTGTCGCACAGCGCACTACTGCTCATTCTCTACGATGAAAACAAGGAACTAGACATTCACTTCGTCAAGAACTTCTGGAAGAAGCAAGACAGAAATGCCAAGGAAGCGACAAAATTTCGGACGATTGTCGCACAGCGCACTACTGCTCATTCTCTACGATGAAAACAAGGAACAAGACATTCACTTCGTCAAGAACTTCTGGAAGAAGCAAGACAGATACGCCAAGGAAGCGACAAAATTTCGGACGATTGTCGCACAGCGCACTACTGCTCATTCTCTACGATGAAAACAAGGAATAGACATTCACTTCGTCAAGAACTTCTGGAAGAAGCAAGACAGAAATGCCAAGGAAGCGACAAAATTTCGGACGATTGTCGCACAGCGCACTACTGCTCATTCTCTACGATGAAAACAAGGAACTAGACATTCACTTCGTCAAGAACTTCTGGAAGAAGCAAGACAGAAATGCCAAGGAAGCGACAAAATTTCGGACGATTGTCGCACAGCGCACTACTGCTCATTCTCTACGATGAAAACAAGGAACTAGACATTCACTTCGTCAAGAACTTCTGGAAGAAGCAAGACAGAAACGCCAAGGAAGCGACAAAATTTCGGACGATTGTCGCACAGCGCACTACTGCTTTTGAAACCAAAGCGAAACATCCTAAGAAAAAAAAAACGATAGGAATCACACAAAACTGACTTCAAATTCAAATGTTATGTATGTCACGAAGTAGGGCATAAAAGGAGTTAAGAAAGTAAAAACTTTTCCGACGAATTTTAGGGGCTCTGTTCTCTTGTCTCTTTTTTGAAACAAAATGCTCGGCCGGTATGATGGCCCTTAATCACTAGCAAATGCCACCAGCTGCATTTTTAATGCTTGAGCAGGGTAAAGAACCAGATATCCTCAAAGTTAGACGTACAAGTGAAGGGTCTCAAAGATTTTAAGTGAATAACCCAGATCTCATTTTAACTAAAGCAGATAAAGGGAATTTAAATGTCATTATCAAACGACAACAATACTAGGAAAAAATGGAGGAATTGATACACGGTTCAACAACATACTTAAAAATGCACAATTCATAAAGAAATTAAGAGCATTCTTCCACCCATAAAACAAAAGTTCAAAAATGAATAGCATTGTTATATCCTAATCAGATACAGCTATCGATAAATTTTACTACTCAAATTGATGAAAAACTTGGACTTTCCTTTTTAGCAGCGGTATTTATGCGATTGATTTTCAGTACGGGTAATAAAGTACGGAACATTACTCTGATGTCCTGAGATAAATGAGGATAGCGATGAAGACTGAATTATGTATTGGTAAATTATTATTATTATTTTTTTTTTTTCGAAACATATAATTTTTTTTTTTAGCGCTTGACAGTAATTATCTTAGATGTCTCCAGATGTAGTCTAAAACATCTCATCTCAGGACATCAGAATATTTTTTTTTTAATTCAGAAAAAAAACGTTATAAAATACTGAAATACCACCTCGAAAAATCTGAAAATATATGAGAGGTAGATTTCAGGTCCCTCTAAAATCTGTATTAATTTGGTGTCGCCCCTCAGAGGGAACCACTTTTTTATTGGGAAAAACTCCTTAAAATTCAGAAAAAACGTTATAAAGTACTGAAGCACCACCTCGAAAAATCTGAAAAAATTATGAGAGGTACATTTTGGGTCCCTCTAAAATCTGTATTAATTTGGTGTCGCCCCCCCTGCGGGAACCACTTTTTTGACCCTTAAAATTTATAAAAATTAATTTTTCACACTTAAAAGTTTTGGAAAAATTTCAAAAAATTCTAAAAGATGCGTCTTTAGATGTAAAATAGTTTTTAAAAAAGTTGGGCTCTGTGGGATCATTAGTTCTCGAGATATTGAGGTTTTTCTAAAAAAGTATAAACCGTTTTTCTCGAAAACCGTTCGGTTTTTTGATCTGAAATTTATGTCAGTTTATTCACATAAAGAGCCATCTTTTAGAATGTTTTCGGCCAAATCGGAGTAAGGGCCATTTTGCCCCCCTTATCCCGCTATAGCCTTTTCGAGTATTTAGAATCGGATTGTGTGCTGACATCAAACAGATGTACAGACAGAATTCGTGAAGATGAACGTAAATGGCAGCAGATTATTTGGAGATTTTCAAAGAGACTGGTGTACAGTTAATCGTCATAATACTGAGGTGTTCGGACTTTCGTCATCGCCTTTTTAGCGTTGAGAACTATTCAACAAGTGGTGAGGGACGAAGGCGAAAATTTTCAAATCGAAGATTGCTAAATTCATTCCACGCGACATGTATGCGGACAACCTTATAAGGTTCGTCGAGACGGTCGAAGAAGCTTCTAAGCATCATTTCGAACAAAGCTTTGTAGTCGCTAGGTGGTTTTAAGCTGGTAAGATGGTCGTCAAATATTCCCGACGTAATTCCATCATTTTCAGATCGGGTAGAGGGAGGTAAAGAGGTCAAAGCCGACATACAACTACTACTAGTGGCATGCTGGTGGCTTCTGGAAGACTGGAACCTTCGGTCCTTAGAATAACTTCAGAGGAGAGGGAGGCCACGCCTCCCACTTGACGCAAGCGCGGCCTCGTCGGGGTTCATCGTTTTATCCGCTAGATGGTGTGTATTTGAGGTTCTAGCCTTCGCTCGCAGATGTCATTGATCTTCGCTTTTTTTTTAGTCTTTCTTTGCCTCTTCTTTTTGAAATCGGATTTTCATCCGATTACAACAAGCAATTTATTTACCTCAGTATATCAATTGTTAGGCTATACATATTTTAAACATTAGGCAAGGATCCCTCGATTTTTTTTTTCACATAAACCAGTGCTTTGGACAAAGTCGAAATAAAGGACTGGAGCTTAGGAAAAAGGTAAAAATGAAATAAAGAAGGTGCCGACATCTTTTCTTTTGGGAACAATTTTAATTTAATTTTACAAAAAAAAAAATCTTTCGTCTCATCAAATTAAATTAATATGGAATGTATATAAATATAACAAATCCGACAGGGATGTTAGACATGTAGAAGTTACTGTGATAACAGTAGAAAAAACCGACTTGTTGATGTACATGTTTCACAAGAGTATTCCAATCGTATTGATTTGTTATCACTTATCAAATGATGATTATTTGATGTCAAGACTTATAAGTCTTCCCTTTGGTCTATAACCAATATTATAGAAAGTTTAAAGAAACAAACAGAAAATCAATTATATGTAATATTCCTAGGGCGTCATGAACGTTAGTTGAACCAACGGATGCAACTCAAAATTACATTAAAAATAAAAAACAAATCCTAAAAATCACTAAGAAATTTCGGACACGATGCATTTAAGGCACAAAATTAATTATTAACTAATATAATATCTAATAACTAGAAACGATTTTTTAAAAAATCAATTTCAATGGAGATCATCGTGAGCTAATTACAGCACGTTAGAATGTATTTCATACACAACTAGAAGAAACGATCTTATTAAAAAATTATTTATAAAAAGATAATTTGGTGTCTTAAATTTAGTTTCTTTGGGTGATCTGACTTGACTTTGGGAAGGAAGGTGGTAAACGATTTTTAAAAAGCCTTTAAGCTTTTAATCTTTGGTTAATTATAAAATCCAAAACTAATATTACTCTTAATTATTATGATTCAAAGAATCGATCCCTATGAAACAACCTTAAATACGTACGAAGTTCATCCTAGTTTGAACGGTTTTTATTGACTCACTCAACTCTTTAACGTACTGGTACGTGAGAAAAAGTAGTATTTTAAATATTAAGGATAAAGACGGTAAAAGTTCTAATTTGAAAGCTGATAAAACTTAAGAATGAACTGCGCCATTCTTCCAAGTGTGCCGCCTGACATTCTTAAGTTAAAACGAAAATCTAAAAAAACTCAATATTCTTCATCTTACATAAATAAGACTAGCTGTTCATCATCAACATTTCCAGTTATATGACTAGCCTGGAAACGCTAAAATTGTGGTAAAAACAATTAAATTAAACAAATACTGAAATTTAAGACACCAAATATTAATAGTAATTTTTAAAAATCAATAAATTAAAAAAAGGAAAGAGAATAAATATGTAACAGTAAAAAAGCTTTGGAGCTTGAGAAACAATTTAACAAAACACGAGAATGAGAACATAAACGAACAACTCTTGATTAAAATGATGGGTTAAAACTGAATATAGTTATTTTCGGTGGGTGTCTTTTGATCGATGGTGTAGAGTTTGTTGGCTCCGGCGGAAATAAGGAGTTCGAGCTTGATGGCGATTGGATCTATTGACTCCCTTTCCAGGTGGACAAGTTTGGAAACGTGATTTTCAAAAGAAGAGTCAACTTTCAGCCCTCGTGCCGCTGCTACCAAAGCTCCGGCACCTAACGACGAACTTTTGATGCCGATGAAGTCAGCTTCTACAAAAGAATTAAAGAAAATCAACAGTTAGGTACCCAAAAATACGATTTATTAATTATTTTAATTAATTTTGATTTTTTAAAATTAAACAAGGTTAGTTCTGTGTAGGAATAAGAAAGACGTTGAAATTCTTCCAGTTTTTCCTTGAAGATAATTGGATTCTTCAAGAAGTTTTGTTATTTGTCTGTTGGGAGCAACTGCCTTTACCACCTGGTTTTACTCGCACACATGACTCTCCCGTACTACGAATATTATAACTAGAGCTAACTACATACACAGTACACCTTGACCTCCCTTCCACCGCTTGCATCCTGCCCTTGATTCAACATGTTATACCCCCTCGGAGTCGAATTGATAATACAACCAAGTTTTAGTTCAGTTTTTCAACTTTAGAAAAGAATTGATAAGTTCAAGTCTCAAATTTTATATCGCTTCGTCCTTGTAATATTAACGGACTACATTTGACGTAAGAAGGTTGGGAGGGGGGGGGGGACCGTACAGACCAAACGTCGACTTAACACGTGTTTCTTTATCGGTTCTGACTAAATAAAAAAATTAAACATTTTTTGTGCAATGGGGGCAATTTTTAAAACGAGGTAGCCTAGACTTATTTCGCCAGATTTGAGGATGAAATAGTAATAATTCCAACGAGTTCCTTAGGCCAATTTTTTTTATTAACTTCCTTAAAGAAGTTATTGCGATACCCTCGACGTCGGGTTTTTGGGGAAGGGTCTTCCAGACCCCGGAGGGTCAAATCGAATATTGATGTTTACCGATCTCAACTTTGTCTGTGGTGCCGGCCGGCCGTCCGTAGCATTTTTTCCGGAACACTTTACGGCCACAATTTTCATCCGATTTCACCAAATTATCACCAAAATTTCTTTAGCCGGTGAAGAAGAATGTAACGAGGGGGATTTTTGAATTTCGAAAAAATGGCGGAGATATGTCTGTTTGAAATTTTAAAAAATTCGCTGCGGCCGAACCGTTAATCCGATTTTCACCAAATTTTCACCAATTACTCCTTATATTTTTTAAGAATTTTGGTGCAAAAAATTGCCACTTTTTAATTACTATTTTTATTAGTAGGGAGAAATTTCGTACTTCTACCCTTTACGAGAGGCACATCCCTAGGCCAAAGAGCCCATTATTTCTACCTTGACACTTAAAAAATTTTTCGAAAAAAAGAACTTAGAAAATTTTTCAAAAAAAAAAAAAAAAAAAAAAAAGAAAAAAAAGAAAAAGAAAGAAAAACCCAAAAAATTTTCGAAAAAAAAAATTTTTTTTTACAAAAAAACTTAGTACTTCCCCGTTCGTTATACTTCCCCGTTCGTTATACTTCCCCTCCCATATACTTCATACTCCGTTATACTTCCCCCTCCGTTATACTTCCCCTCCCACATGCTTCCCACTCCGTTATACTTCCCCTCCCACATACTTCCCACTCCGTTATACTTCCCCTCCCATATACTTCCCCCTCCTATATTGTTACTTCTCTTTAAGGAAGTTCCCGTCGGGGCCAGCTCCAGACTAGTACTTATAATGTAGCATTAATAACACTTGTTGTTTCTTTTTCTGGTATTAAAAAATGCACGTGACGAAAAGGTGGAAGATGACTAGGATGTTTGAGATAAAACTTTCTAAACCAACCAATAATGGCATTGTATGAATCTGAAATCAGGCGATTCGTAAACAAACGATGCTGCGATATCACCTGCCTCCCTTCTTTCTACTGGTCCAGGTGCTAGGTGTCATGCATCTGTTCCTTGTCCTAGGATTGTTAAACCATTTTTATTCGAGAATTTTTTTTTAATACGTAATTATAATTTCAAGGCTATGTAACAACCGGATTAGCTGATATCCGAAACCCAACAGAACACATCACAAAAACATTTTGTTTCTTAAATCTATTGAAGCGTGAATCTAAATGCAGTAGACACTCGTTTTTCCTCGGTTTTTTTCTTATTCAGATTTGCTCCTTCAATTATCCATCCAATAAACGGAGAAGCGAGAGAGTTGAATGAAAAATAAACGTTGCAGTTTTTTCAAGTTCGATATTCTAGAAAAGTCTCTAGCTCCACCCTTGTTGCTCGTCCCCCCTTTTCACTATCTCATTTCTCCGAAAAGTTCGTTTACAAAAAGATTTTAATTGACAGTTGAGGTACTTTTATAGTCTTTCTTCGTTCTTTGAAAGGTGTTCTTCAAGCCAAAAACAGTGAATTAAGAAAAAAATTTGTTTTATCCCTGTTTTCCCTGTATTTTGTTTTATATAAATATATTTGTTGTTTTAACTAAACATGGAGTTCTTGACAAACTAGGTAAAGTTGCTACAATCGCCTTGATTTACATCAATATTTAGGTACCTATGTATTTTTATGATGTCTAGAACCATAAAATGACAAGGAAGCGTCATAGCTCCAGTATTTTAATTGCCAATAAAATTATTAAACTCTCGCTAGGTCCGGAACCAATTAGCACTGATTAACGAGGGTCTACTGCAATTTTTACAGAATAATGTTCCCTGATTTGTAAAAATGGGTATAATATTTTTATTTACTTTAAAATAATCCTCCTTTCAGGAAATTAACGTCGGGGGACCCCAGACCAATACAACTTTCTATCCTTGACCTGAGAAGTAGCCTATGCCTTTTGCATTGGTTAAGTTCAGGTGGAGGTAATCAGGAATACAAAAAAGCAGCTGCAGCTGTCTTCGGTAACCTTGCTTCAAGCTGTCGTTTCGTAATTAACAAAACCTCCCCTCTTTTCCTGTCTTAACCCCAGTCGACATCCTTCACCTACACAACATTCCACTACCATTCAAGTTCAAACGGTACCTGATGGATCGAGTCAATTTAAAGTCTAATCTTATTAAAGCTACCTAAAAATCTACAGTTTAATGGAGAACTACTACCAGACATCATACTTTTCCTGTATAAAGAAATGATACACTTAAAATAGGTTTACTGATAATTCGTCTGGAAATATTTGTACGAATTTCACAAATTGAATAGCTCGCTGGAATAAGTTGCATGAAGGAAAAGTCAACTTAACGGAAAGTGATTTTTGTGCAAAAAGCAATCAAAACGGAAACCAGTGATACTTCACTGAGAGACCGGTGATACTTCACCACTCTTCTACTGAGAGAAACGTTTTTCCACTAAATGCAAAATCTTTTGAGTAGTCTTTTCAGCGCTACCTACATGAAACGTTTTTGCACCAAACCTAAGCACGATTCGCCCCATCTAGGCTATCTAGCGGTTTGAAAATGGACTGAAGGTTGGATTCGATCGAGAAAGGGACACAGATGAAAAACCGAAATTCTCCGGAACACCTCAGGGTCACAATATTAGTCCGACCTTCATTATATATGCCTAAATAATTATACATCTTATATGTTAAGGGAGATAATTTGAAATGACTAAATTAAATTTCGAATTTGAACTGAAGTCCTCATGGTAAAATGAACATCATTTCCTTTTTCTGCTTTATTCCGTCGCCCTGTTATGTGATTGTGATGGTAATTTTTGAACTATAATTATTATTTTCTCCTGTTTCGCAAAGGTCTTAAGGCTAATAGAAAAAAAAAGAAAGCTGCTACATCTTTCCCCCGAACATAACGTAGAAAAAAGGAAATGCCGAGGAGTGTTGGCTCTAAAGAGCGTTAAGCTCGAATTTATTTCTTCGTTATCTTAAGCAAACCCTCTGAGAAAATATCACTACTTAATCGTATAAGTAAGTAAAAAATCTTATCTTCTTTCTTGATATGAAAACTTGCCCAGGCTTATAACTCGAAACCAAGTTCTACAGGAACAAAAATAAGTCGCCTATTATGAAAACCTATCTTACAAAAAATTAGCTTCAACTCCTAATGCTAACACCTTTCCGGTTCAGAATTTAAAGAATTAAAACATAAAAAAAGATTATACATGGATTTTATGTTGAAAAAAAAAAAAAAAAAGAGGGGTAGCGGTAAAGAAGAAACCTTGATCCTGACCTAAAACTTCTCGATTTGAACGTACCTATAAAAGACAGATGTTCTAAGGGGGTTCCCCACGGCAACCTTTTAAAATCTCTCCCACCTGGCCCGATTTAAAAGCCCCTCAAGGGATCACTATACATATACCTGGGCCTTACACACATCTAAAACTTACCCTCCTATCCAACAAGTCCATTTCCAATCGCTCCTTCATATCTACTCCCGAGTTTTGCTTAAGTGACATTCTTTTTTTCTTCATTAACTACCGTAGAAAAGCATAATTTAAAAACACAAATGATAGAAATGAAATCGGTGATCGGAACACGGAGATTCAATCAAGATGGCTCTCCTCTACTTCCGCATTTTTTGCCCTCGATTCTCGAGAAAACTTTATAAGCGGGGACACGGGTTAGATTGATAGAAAAAATTGATTAAGTTGTTTTATTAATTAGAGAGAAAGCTGAAGATGAAAGAATACATTTTCTATTGATTTGACAACGCTTAATTTAGAACTTTGGCGTCTCTGCTCAAATGGTACCCTGATCCTACTAGAAAACCAGACCTACTGTTGAGATAACACCGACTTACTATGCACCGGTCTTCTTTCTAGATCGAGGTTAAAAATTGCAATTGAACTGAAATGCAAAAATACGCCACCACGACATGATACGAGTAATTAACAACGAAGCGCAGGGAAAATGGACCAAAAATTGCAGCGATCATACTGGTGCGTATGTCGTAAACCGCTGTTTAACAATAGAGGCAGCTTGATAAAAACAAGCAAGGGTAAACGTTTTTAAGGAAGGCAAAGTAAATTACCTGCGTATCCAAGAGCAAGGATGGTACGGGCATGGCTTCTTATCAATGCTGTCGTTTTGCAATCTGGAATCCTCTGCAAAATGTGGTCGATAAAATCAAACCCTGTCACACCACTGATCTCCCAATTTAACTTCGCCACAACGAGGATTTCGTACGCCTTCATGGAAGCCAACAAAATAAATTAATACGATACCGTTGAAAGAATAGCAGGCAGCGTTCAAAGACAGCGGTACTTACCCTTACTTGATCCGGAAGAATGCTGTTTTCGGCATAAAAGCATATCAGCTCGACTGGAATAGGATCGCATTGCTTGATCTTGGATGCCAATAGTATACAAGCAGCTGCCGTCAACTGAAGTTGATTTCGTAAAATTGAGCATTCGCAGAGAAATCTGTCCAAAAAATTAATAGCAAGGGGAAATACGTTGTCTTCGCAAGAATGCTCTTCACAGACCTAAAAAAAATAATTGTTATTCGATTATTAAAACGAGGATAAATACAGAGCTTATAGACGAAAAAGTAAATAAATAAAAATCACCCCTAGGCGTAATTGTAAATTATATTTGATTAAGTAGGTTTATAGTGATATTAAAAACTATCGCTGAGGGCAGCTGGTCGACTTGAGCAGGTAGGGGTCGTTCAGCAAGAACTTTTGTTTGCGAGTACAAAAGTATTGTTCATAGTAGAAAGCTCAAGCACCCGTCCACGGACCCCTCTTGCGTACCCCTCACCCCCTCCTGAACAATCAAACGATCCCTCTTCAACAGGCACTACGTTTCACACTTGCACATTACCAAGATAAATACTTCATTTTACGTCTTATCTAACACGTTCTTATTTAAGATTGGGACAGGTCACAAGTGAGCTCCCACTGACAAAGTTGTGTAATTTTCGTACGAATAAGTCAATCAAAAGTTGTGTTGACTAGGTAAATGAACTTACTTATTTCTCTATAGATTCCGTGTCTCAACTAAAATATATTCACGGTTATGCACAGATCATAATTAAATCCACATAGACCCAGAAAACGTTAACTTCATGTGGATACAAATTGAACTGGAGGAAAAAGAAAAATCGCTATGCGAGAGCTAAGATAGTAACAGAAAAATATTGCATTCTAATGACCAGTGCATTCTAACCAGTGACAAGTCAATACGTAATAACTAGTTGGCGTCAAGATACAAGAGGAAAATCCGTTATCCAAGGTCAATTATCAGTGGCGTAGAATGGAGATATGTACTGAGTAAGTTGTTGGTCACGAGTCGTTTAGAGAAGTTGTAGTAATATGTAGTGCGTAGTGGGACTAATAATTTACTTTTTGAGATGAAAAGTAGCTTCCTTGATAATAAATGATCCCAAGGAGGCCAAGGGAGAACTGTCTAGAGTGAGGTATGAATTGTCGAAGGCACATGTCCGAGTAATCCTAACCCCTCGTATAAAAGTGTAAATCGAAATAAGAAGTTACCCCTTAGTGTTTTTACGCCTTCATTTTAATTTTACCTAAGGGTGGAGGGCGTTTTTTTTTCCCTTTTCATATTTCCATTTCCTTCATCAGCTTACATCATCTCACTCCATAAGGCATGAGAATTAAAATATAAATAAATTATTGTGGATCTTTTCTTTGGGGGATTCGGCTCCAGAGAAAACAAATCGAGTTAAAAATATTTTTGTTTTGCGGCGTTTCTTCAGGCTCGATTAAACTTTTAAATATAGACAATTTTACTCCAATTTTGAGAACTAAATTAGTTTTACCTCGGAAGAATTACATATAAACCATAATTAAAATAAATAGCACTTACTTCCAACATCCAGCTTCCAACGAGCCTACGCATGTAAGGCTCTAGATCATTTTGGACTTGAGAAAAATATTCGACCCTAGGTAAATATTTGGACTCGCAGTTAAGTAGGTTGTTCATAACTCTAGAATCTTTGAAAATCACTGGGTCGTTCGAGGAGAGTTGCCCGCTCGCGAGTCTTTCAACGCAGACGAGATCCATTGCTTATGTTCGGTTGGGCAACGCGGACAAGACTGACTCAAGCACGAAGCGTTCACACAACGAGAAGGGTGGGGTGCACAAGTCCGATCGCCGGGTGGTAGGTAGGACTCGAAGGACAAAAAGAACTTAAGACACCCGGCTGGCGTGTTTAATTCATATCTCTTTCAGTAGATAGCGTTATTAGAAGTTATGCTTCTCGTGTATGGTTTTAACTACACATTCTAACTGAGTTCTTCAAAAGTTGGCTTACGTTACAAAATATTAACTCTAAGGGTGTACAATGTGACAATTATCTTCTTCTAGAAGGACTAGAAAAGGACGAAAGCATCAGCAATAGAGTACATAGTCTGGAGGCGAGGGTAGTTACTGCGTTCTATCGGACTACAAAAGTGCCATACAGGCGCTCGACCACTTTGGCCCGAGCTCCAACTGTAGAGGTTCGATTGTGCCGCGAATAGTAGAAAAAATAAGAATAACCTCGGAGCAAAAAAGTAAGGTCAGTTTTTGTTGGATTAAGAGCCATTGTGGCCTAAAACATAATTGATTAATGTCAAAATATCTGTATTTTCTCAACTGGTCATGCAAACAAAAATTTATATCTTATAACTCTTAAAAACTAAACAAAGAAAACAATCCGATTAATTTACATTTATTTTGGCCATGTCATGCTATCTGTGATTTTATTCTTTAATTAACAATAATAGAATTTTGAAAATTTAAGTTACATTTTTAAGTTTTTTATATTTTCAGTTATGTTTTTATATTGTGCACTCATCTTTTCTCTATCAGTTTGTATATTCATAGATTTTTCTTTTTCCTGCATGTTTATGTATACATTTTCTAATATTAATAATTTATTTTCATTGTTTTCCCTGTCTAAGATTTTACATTCGTTAAAGTCTATTATATGTCCTGGTAATAATGCATGTTGGTCTAATCCCATTTGTGACTTTTTCTGCTTTACATTGTTCTTATGTTGGTCCATTCGTTTCTTTAAATATTCAATAGTTTTTCCAACATTTGTGAATGAAATTTGTGAATAGTAAAAGGAAATTTAACAGAATCCCGACGGAGGTTTTGATCAATGGTAATGCTGTTTCGGATGAGTTCATAATAGCTAATAATTTTGCTTCAATATTTATGAATAATTTTCATTCTTCCAGAGAAGTCCCTCATAAGGATGCTATCAGTTCAATCCCAAGTGATGTTATCGACATTTCTGCGTTTGATTTTTCTGATATGGATATTCTCTTAAGATGTGATGCTATTAAGGACTCCTTATCTATGGGACCTGATTCGATACCAGACTTGGTAGTTAAGTCTTGCTCTTTGTCTTTATTCGTTCCATTACATAAGATTTTCAAAAGATGCTTAAAAGAGGGATATTACCCGAATAAATGGAAGTTCTCTCATATTATTCCTATATTTAAGAAGGGCGACCCTCATTTGTGTGATAACTATCGACCGGTTTGTAAAAACTCCATTTTTGCTAAGATGTTGGATTCTCTGATTGCCGATGCCCTTACTAGTGCTGTTCGTTCATGTCTCAATGTTAATCAACATGGGTTCTTAAAAGGTAGGTCAACGACATCTAATCTAGTTCTTTATTATGACTTTATAGTTAATGGGATGAGCCAGTTGAAGAGTGTTCATTCGATTTACACCGATTTATCCAAGGCCTTCGACCGAGTTGATATCGACATCCTTGTTGCAAAACTTGAAATTATGGGTATAGGTGATCCTTTATTGTCGCTTATTTCATCATTCTTATCTGGCCGTTCGTTTTCTGTATGTATTAATGGTACAATTTCTGACAAGGTAGACATTTTGTCTGGAGTTCCACAAGGTTCACATTCTGGTCCGATTTTGTTTTTATTATTTTTCGATGATGTATGCAGGGTTCTAAAAACGTGTCATTTTTCGTTACTTGCGGATGACCTAAAAATGTTTTCTGCAGTGTCCTCAGTTCAAGATTGTAGTTTTCTACAACAAGATTTAGATTGCTTTGTAAATTGGTGTAAAATCAATCGTCTTCCAATTAACATTAGTAAATGTAAAGTTATTAAATTTTGCAAACATGTTCTACCAAGGGATTATGAATCTGTACAGTATTTTATTAATGGATCAGTGGTAGAAGAAGTCGAGTCTATTGTTGATCTGGGAGTTGTTTTTAATGAGAAAGGGAATTTTGGTGAACATATTGCTAAGATCAGAGGTAAAGCGCTTCGTAATCTGGGTTTTATTAACCGGTTTACCAAAGAATTTAAGAATGTATTTGCAGTTAAAGTTTTGTTTCAGTCACTTGTGAGGAGTCATCTCGAGTATGCGAGCGTCGTTTGGTCTCCTTATCATGTGAATGAAGTGTATAAACTTGAAAGTGTGCAGCGTAAGGCCACTAAGATAATGAATTATCGGTTTGGTAATGGTGATTGCTCTTATGAATCACGACTTTCATGGTTGGGTCTCGATTCTCTGTTAAATCGTCGATTCACTGCGGACGTTGTGTTTGGTTGGAAAGTGCTTCGAAATTTTATTGATAGCCCGGAGTTGGTTAGTCGCCTTGTAAATTTATCTGTTCCGCAGAGGTCCCTGCGGTCTCATGACCTGTTTAGGATTACGGCCTCCTCGAGGAATTATGTTATTAATTCACCTATACCTCGAATCTTAAGAGAGCTGAACCTGTTCTGTAAAAGGGGTGATCTTTTTCATGACAATTTGAGCGTTATTAGAGCTTTGCTGCAGGAATTGTTCAACACGAATTAGCAGGGATCTGGGTTATGTAAAAAGTTCTATTTGACTATGCTGTTTTGGTTTTATTAACTGTAGCATTGTAAATTAAAAATAAAAAAAAATAAAAACATATGTGTGATTACACGAGCAAGATACAGAATATACTACTTTTGACTTCAGCCATTTTTCTGTTATCTTTTATTGTAGGAAGAATGTCATGAACTTTTTGATTTACCCTATTATAAACATACATGATTCTTTAATTACTATCTTTCTTAAGAATTTTCATGATTTGTTCCGTAATTCCTGTTATGTATGTCATTCCAACAAATTTTTTAGTAAAATTTTTTGCAAGAGGTGTAGTGAGGCTATTTGGAGGCTTTAAGTTGTATATTTTGTATATTTTTAAGTTGTAACCACCTAAGAGGTAAGAATGTTTGTCAAGATTTATTGTGCATGTTTTAAATTTTAATAATAATTGTAATTTTAATTTAATTTTTAGTCAATTTTAATAATGTTATAATAATGTAGTTGCTCAATAATTTTAGTGTCAAACAAAACTAAGACCATTTTTGTATATTATAGGACTGAGGAGGAGGGACATCGCCCCTCGAAACATGTTTCCTTAAATAAAAATAATTACATTTGTTTCCTCCTACGGCAGGTGGTTTTTTGTTGCAAATCCTACAATTGATCCTTTTCTGTTTATTTACTTAATTAACTATAATGCTCTTGTTTATTTTAATAAAACAATAAAAACTAATAACGTTTATTATTAATAAAATAATATCGACTGTCAAATATCACAACTATTGCCCTCTGAATGCACCGTAAAATTAAAGACCGAATCTGTAACAATAAGAGTAAAACATCAAATCTTATTTACCATGATCGATGGGAAAGTTTGCAACTCTATTGCTCATAATAGATGCACTCAAAAGTGTTATTTATGCGGAGCCACTTCAAAAGATTTCAACGATCTCGAGAAAGTCAAATCATTTGAAATCGATCGAACTTCTTTAAATTTTGGTATTTCCGTGCTCCATGGATGGATTCGATTTTTTGAGTGTATTCTTCATCTATCGTACAAGCTTCCAATTAATGAATGGCAAGCCAGAGGAAAAGTTGATCGGAGGATAGTAATGGAGCAAAAAGTTAAGATACAGGAATCATTTTACGACAGTCTTGGATTAATTGTCGACAAACCGAAACCAGGCTATGGAAGCTCTAATGACGGAAACACAGCTCGTAGATTTTTGAAAATGCGGAAATTTCAAGTGAAATCACGGGAATCGATTTGAATTTGATAAAATGTTTCGAAACATTTTGATTAGTGTTTCAAATTGAATCTGAGAAATTTCACGAATACGCCAAAAGGACCGCTCAACTTTACGTTAGTTTATATGGTTGGTACCCAATGCCTTGCACGGTACACTAATTTCTGATACACGGAAGAGACATTATTAACCACTTCTTAATACCTATCGGCCAACTAAGCGAAGAAGCGCAAGAAGCGAGAAATAAAGACTTAAAGGTATACAGGAGAATAGGCAAAATACTAACGAGGATGTATTCCATAATCTCACACTTTCAGGTATACAGGAGAAGCTATTCTCGGAAGTCGTCGAGACAAAATACTAACGAAGATGTATTTAATAATCTCGTACTTTCGTCGGAACCGATTTTATCATCTTCACGGACCCTTCTGAAGCAAAAAAATGAAGGACATTCCTTTAGAAGTCATAGATTTGCTGAAAGCTCCAGATGCAGTAAGTGAGTCATCGGATGAAGAAGAAGAAAATTAATTAGGTAAATTTTTCATTACATTTTTAAAAAAATTTAACCGTTTATTTATTTTACCTCCAAAGCATGCACGAAAATACTAAGATTGATGCAATAATTTTGAAATTTTTCAAAAATAACCGCTTGAAACATTTCAAAAATATTTTTGAATGCTTTTTTCTGGTTTAGAATCCAAAAATACATATAAATGGAGAGTTTCAGAATTTTGGCCATGAATTTTAAATTTGGCCCCACTGTGCGACGCCTTAAATACGTTTGGCGCGATGCTTGGTACAAAAACTCATACCTAAAGAAAAAAAAAGTATAGAATGCAAGATCAAATTTTTTAAAGGCTTGGCTTCTGGAGCAAGAACTGTACAGGGTGGACGACCTGTTTAAAATTGTTAAAACCAACTTGCTGGACTAAACACCTCTGCCTCTTTTAATTTATGCTATATTTATTATTATTTCTATTTAATTTAATTTTATTCATTCAAGACAACTTTCAAACATGTAACTAGTCACTGAATAAAGATTGATTTGATCTAGCAGCATTATAACTCAAGGTTCACGAAGAAACGAAAAGAGGAAACAGTTGAAAACAAGCGCACTCTTTTCATTTCCACAGGAACCTTGTATTAAAACTGACTGATGCTATCATAGATGGCGCCAGCGGGCTCATTCAAGGATTCTCCGCGCTCCAATCTTTCGAATAAAAGCGCCAACTTAGAAGGGGAAGCACGTGTCAACCAACGCCTTCGAAATTTCTTCCCTTTGTATTTTTTATTTTGTAGAAATATTTCGTAAATTAATTTTTTTTTCTGTCAACCCGTTGAACTTTACTAAAAATTTGTTGATGATAGTTATGTGGGCGAGGAAGGGAAGACATAGCGAAGGAGGCCGAGTAGTGTCGACTGTCATCGTCATAAACTCCGGTTCACTTGAGGTTTCATAATCATATCGGCGGTTCCCAGTTTTGATTTCGACTATTTCCCATCGCTTTTGATTTTAAGTTGGGATTTATTAAAATGATATCAATATTACAATTCATATTGGTCGGTTTTTGTTAGAAATATCGCTTTTCGTTCAAATTCAGACACAACGAGTTTCAAAGGAAATGGATCCTATGATAAAAGAGAAAAATGAACATTTGCTCTCATTAAAAGGTATTTATTGGATTTGTTCTATTTTTTGTTACTTGTAAGGATTAGGCCTGGTATTTATTAATTTGTACGAAGTTTATGAAGTGTATACTTCTCTGTGTAAGTCGTCTCAGCTATTGGAGAACCTGTTGACTTCACATCTGCCAATAAAGCAAAATGATGAAGTGTTTTCCGTTGACTTAATTACTTACTCTTTTGGTTAGTTAATTCTATGATTTTAAAGATGAAGCTATTTTTGTTTGTTTCAGTCATGTGTTTGACGAGGCCGTCTTTCATAGCGCCAACGATCGTCACTGCTGACAACAAAGATTGGCCAGGTCTTTTTTCAACGATTTGCTCAAAAAGGACATTACGACTGTACCTGGATCTGAAACTATCGCTGTCAGCAGTTTTCTTTTGTTACCTCAATGCTTCAAGTGAGTTATTTTATTTAATCTGTTATTCGTAGTTTTAAAGGGTTTTACTTTGCTTAATGAATGGTTCCTTTTAGGATTAGGTCAAATATCAATTCCCTTAAAGGTAGCTACACTGCTCTGACGAAACATGTAATGACGTGTAATGACGCATTAATGCGTGTGAAGTAAAAATCTAGATCATTGTTTTGGGAGCAAGCGTTCACATTGAACTGATCCTTCGTGGGAACACGTGGATGACGCTTTCTGACGTTCCGGCCCCTTCTGACGCGTGTGAAGGAAATCAAAACGTTTTGATATTTTCGTGGTGTCAGAAAGCGTCAGAAGGTAAGCACTAGTTTAGATAGTATGAAACTGACGAAGGTACCTTTTTCTGACGAAAACGTCAGAACAATCTGAACACAGTGTCCTGCCTGACGTGGTCCCACACGATCTGATGTGACGTGGGAACACGTTTCGTCAGAGCAGTGTGTAGCTACCTTAAGCCTAGCTCACTTGGACTCTTTTTGTCCTTGGAGAATCTTAGCAAGGACAAAGAATATAGGCAGCCCTGTATTGACTTCAAAACTTCCTGTTTGTACTAGGCTTATAGCAAGTTATGTAATACCATTGAAACTGGGTTTTAGGATGTTACTTGGAGAATTTCAGGTCAAAAATGACCTATGACCGAAATTGCCAATTCTTTATCTATTTATTTTTTAAAATAAAAGGAAGAAGAAAAAAATTTTTGATTATAGGGGGTACCCAAAAGTAACCGGAATGATTCTGTTTCGCGCCTCACACTTCTAGTACGCGGTTGCGCCGGTAGGATATCCTTTATCTACCCTTCCCTTATCAGTTTGCAAAGCAGCATCACTGAGAAATTTGATAATTTAAAGTTGTGATCGTTTTAGTGACGCGTGTTTTTTCCATTCCTCGTTTTTTTCGATGGATGACCGTCGGGAGCAACGCGCCGCCGAAATTTTGTTTCCTGCTGGGAAAATCGGCTTTAGTAACAGCTGAAATGTTAAAAACAGCATACAAGGATGGTGCTATGGGTAAACTTAAGTCTTTGAATGGTTTTCCGCTTCAAAAACGGCGAAATGTCGATAGAAGATCAGCCTCGAATCTGACAACATCCGAGGAACGAACGAAAGGGCGCCCAGACCGAGGCTGATCTTCTATCGACATTTCGCCGTTTTTGAAGCGGGAAAACCATTCAAAGACTTAAGTTTTACCCATAGCACCATCCTTGTATGCTGTTTTAACATTTCAGCTGTTACTAAAGCCGATTTTCCGAGCAGGGAAAAAAATTTCGGCGGCGCGTTGCTCCCGACGGTCATCATCGAAAAAAACGAGGAATGGAAAAAACACGCGTCACTAAAACGATCACAACTTTAAATTATCAAATTTCTCAGCGATGCCGCTTTGCAAACTGATAAGGGAAGGGTAGATAAAGGATATCCTACCGGCGCAACCGCGTACTAGAAGTGTGTGGCGCAAACAGAATCATTCCGGTTACTTTTGGGTACCCCTCGTAGTTGTTTGTTTCGATTAATGATTTCTTATTATGATTATTTTTCTTTGTCATAGAGACATTTATTGGGAGGACTTTTTCCTGCTTTGTCTGTGTTCATAACCACAGCAACGTTGTTGCCAAGGATGTTGAGCTTCGGGTAATCATGGTTTATGTTTAATTTGAATAATAAAACAATTTTTTTTTCTTTCTTTTTAGGTGTATTTAGAAACGCCATCGACTAAAGTGAACGTAATTAGAGACCCTAAGCATTCCGTTGATCTATCACCCGGTGGAAATGTCGATGAAGTCATCCGGCGGGAAGTAACCGAAATAGGAAATCATCTGTAAGATTTGTTTTTATTTTTAACTGTCTCAAAGAGATTGGATTACCCTCATTATGGTTTTTGGAGGGTCTTCTGGTCTAAGTGACGCAATGACGATCTTTGGGGGGGAGTCATTCTGGCTGTTGCCAGTCTTCACTTCCCAATTTTCATAAGACTTTCATCAAATTTTACATCATCTATTTTTGTACCTTCAAAATGTTTTAAATTGAATTTTTATTTCAAAGATAGTAAGGAGAAAGGGTATCCTAGGTAGGTAGGCAAATCGGCCCCCGAACGAATTCACCCAGAAACGCATGGAAATGGTTCATTAAATCAAATAAGAATTTTTGAGTAGATTTATAGTCCCGAAACGTTATATTGGTCGATTTCGAAGAAAATGACTTGGTCGATTTCGAAGAAAATGACTTTTTTGGTAAAAAATCATTTAACCCAAAGCTGAGCAAAAAAAAAAATTTGAAACCATTCTGGCAAGTTAAAAAGGCAATCTAAATAAGGAAATACTCGCCAATGGTGCTTTAAGTTGGATAGTTCTTTTTTTACGAATTTTTTAGACTCAAGACGTGCATAGCTTTTGATCTGTAAGAGGTGCCACGAATTTTTTTACCGAAAAAGTTACTTATACAGAGTAGAATTTTTTTTTTTTTTCCCAGGAGGTGGGTAACCCTCAAAATCACCTAAAACACCATTTTTCATAAAAAATTTGAAAAAATTCAGCTAGGACCTCTCCAGGACCTCCAAAAAATTACAAACAAATCGACATCAACACCCAATTTTTGCCGAATTTTTTAAGGCTTAAAATGCACATAATTTTTAACCTATAAGAGATGCCCCAAATTTTTTTCAGCAATAAAGTAACTTATACCGAGTAGATTCACAAAGTTGATGGTGGTCTGGCATATTGTTTTATTGAAGATTTAGCCGACGTTTCGAACAATTTATGTTCTTTTTCAAGGCGGCCTAGAATACAAATTATTTAGCAGTAATCGGTTTGATATATGCAAAATGACAAGAACTTACAGTCTTCCAATGTCTTATTTGGATACATGCATTGTCGACGGAATACATGAACAAAATTAAAAAGCCTGTATTACAAAAAAAAAAACTAGAATTTTTTTGGATAATTGAAAACATGTGACTAAACAAAGCAAGCTTCATGTTGGATCTCCTAAAGCAAATGAATTTTCATTAAAAGAGAATATCAATGCGAAACGAAATAAAAATTAAAAAAGAGGCAAAATTCGGTTTTTTTTTTCGTTGAAAGGATAGAGAAAGGCCTCTGGTCCGTAATATTTTTTTCCGGAACACTTTGCGGCCACAGTTTTCAACCGATTTTCACCAAATTTCTTTAGCCGGTGAAGAAGAATAACGTGGGCGATTTTTGAATTTCAAAAAAATGGCGGAGAAATGGCTGTTTGAAATTTTAAAAATTCGCTGAGGCCGAACCGTTGGTCCTATTTTCACCAAATTTTCGCCAATTACTCCTTATATTTTTTAAGAATTTTTGGTGTAAAAAAATTGCCACAAGTATCAACTCAAAAACTCTTATTTGGTTCAAAGAACCATTTCCGCGCGTTTCTGGGCGAATTCATTTCGGGGGGGCCGATTCGCCTACCTTACCCTGGGATGGTTTTGGGCCCTTCAAAGTCTGTGTGGCCTGGCAACAACTTTTTAAAAAAAAATGTTTTAGATTGACGTGTGAAGTAATTACACAACCACGAGTGAGCGATCGTTTAAAAAAATGTTTAAATTTGAAGTCCACAAACCTCTTGAAATCAAAACTAATCTTATCCTATTAAGGTAATTTTTATTTTTTTCTCAAATGTATTTTATTTAAATTCTAACCTTAAATAGCCTCAAGAAAACTTATCTTCAAGCTGAAGTACAAAATATCACCTCAAGTTACATGGTGTTGGACAATGTCTCTCTTGAAGCCCCTCCTATATTCAAAGGTAATATTAAAAATTATTTTTCAAATGAAACAAACTATTTTTTTTATTTTTAAATTCCAGTTGAAAAGCTTAGTACAACTCAAAAATTGATTCCTTGCATCTGAATATTCTGGATTCGCAAGAGAGTAAGCATTTCCTTTATTCAGTGACGCTACAAAGCGACAAGAACAACAGAAACTTGAGGGCGATGACAGAAAAAGGAATCGGAAAGCTTGATATTGTCTGGAGGTCAAATCTCGGAGAAAGGGGTCATCTTCAAACCCTTCCTCTTTTGAAAAGGGTACGCAGTTTCTATATTTGAAATACCAGTTATATTTGAAATACCGTCTATCTGGGGTCAAATATTAGGCAAAGGTTCTGACTTTTATATTTCCTGACAAGTGTTCTCTACCGGTTCAGTGGGTATTTTAGTTTGGCCACTCCTGTAGAGTTGGTATCCTTTTTGCTCACAACCTTGTTTTTAAAAACTTGTGTACTGTCATATGGACATTCATTTTTTGTCTATTCTGTCTATGTCCAACAGTACCTACCTAATTACCTCAAAGTAAATTAAATTTATATTTTCTCCACAGACTTCAGATCTCAAAGACTTGCAAATTTTTATTGATGAGTTACCTAGTCAAGTTTACCTCGAAGAAATGTTCTCAATTAAACTACGACTGATCAACATAACGTATGTATTTTTTTATTTTATGTATTTTTTCATGCTAATTTTTGTATTAAAGAGAAGGAACAATGTCTCCGATGTTATTACTGGAGCCAATTGGTGGCCTTGCATGGTGTGCAACATCAGGAGTATCCGTCGGCGAACTTACAGCCTACGAATCAAAACAATCACACTAAATGTGATACCACTCATACCAGGACTTCAGGTAGAATTCAATGATTTATTTTTGGCTTCTTTTGCTAAATTTTTTTCTTTCTTTTAGACGATCACAGGAATCAAAATTAAAGACTCTTCATCAAACAAAAACTACGATTTTAAAGAAGAGACTCAAGTATATGTGATAAAGAATAGCTCTGAACTTCACTTTTATTTAATTCCAAGTAATGTAACTGTTAATTTTCTTGTTTGCACCACTGACATATTATCTTACAAACAAATTTTGAGGTCTTTTGAGAGGATGGGGTTTTTCAGCCAAAAAAGAATGTGGATTGGGTTATTTAATTTACGCGACGTTTCGTTCGTAAAAAGAATCCAACTATGACAAAAAATTACTTTGGCGATGAAAAGAAATCTATTGAATTTAAATTCGTTTTTTTCTTAAGAAAAACGTGGTTTTATTACCTTAATAATGGCTATTCGAAAATATTGGTTTTGTTAGCTGTTGACGTCGTCGTCCCGATCTTGAAGTACTTCTATTTATGGGGGATTTCATGGCTTGAAAAATGTGATATCCTTCTTCGGATTTTTCTAAGATAGAACTTATGTATTTTCGGCGATAGCGCCTCTTAAAACATTCTGTCACTCCCTGGTCCATTGGCTGGATAAGTGATGTGACATTTGGTGGGAGGAAGATAGCTTTTATATCCCCTTTTACTAAATCCTCCTCAGAGGGATGCGATGGTGCATTGTCCAATAGCAGTAGAGGGATTCACTTGAATTTCATTTTCGGAGAAATTTTCGTCGTGCAAAAACAAACAAGTCGCCTGTCGTTGGGAGTTCCACGAAATCGAGGGGCATGCGGGCAGGTCGGATTACCCGGAGCGTCGGACCATCCGAGGGCTGATTAGAGGGGTTCTACTGTACGTAAAGTTGCTGGCAGAAAATCTTTGCGGCATGCCTTACTTTCGGGTCAATTTTTGGGTGCACCGTGATTGCACATGAGCATACCTAAGCATAGTACACACAATATATGTCCTGAGTATAAATTTTACATTGTTTTACTGAGCATTTCCATGCTGTTTCGCCCGTAGTTTTTAATGGAAAACTTATAAGAATTTTTCACTACCATTTTGGCACCCTTTTATATACATAAAGCTAACTTCCTCACTTGCATTCATCTTTATCGGTACTGAAGATAATATTATACTTACCAAAAATCTAGGAACGTATTATAATATTTATTAGTTGAAAAACACTGCTGCCTAAGAGATAATTTAATAAACATAACAAAACGAAGCAGAAACAAAGGCTAGGCTGATAAGAATAATGAAAAGTATAGATATTACATTAGACGCCTCAGACTTGCTGATGGTGCTTGAATGGAAGATCTATGCTTGATGATGGAAGATCTATCACTTCCTATGGGATTTTTAACATGCGCAATCACGGTCAACATTTTATTTTCCTTATGCGCTATCACGGTGACAAAATGATGGATTACTTTTACGTTGGGGACTAAAAGATTATTTTCATGCGCAATCCCGGTGCAGCCAGTTTTTTTTTGGGTATACTGACATTATTTTTGGAAACATTG
>JACGAQ010001568.1:0-56762 GCA_014119065.1 Orius insidiosus
ATTTGGGCGTTTTCCGCTGTCCTTTCTTCGCGTATCACCGGTTTTTTTATTTAGGGGTATTCTTACTTCTTGAGATCTTATCATGATTTGCGTGGTTTAAACTGAGAGAAGCGAGGTTGACGAGCGAAGGGATTGTGCGTCGGTTGTTGAGAAGGCGAAGGGAAAAGAGATAGAACCGAAAGAATTTTATCGACTCGCCGGGACACCGTTATCTCTTCTAGCTCTATCTCGGTCGGCAACAATATACTTCCTCCTCGCACACAATATACCCCGAGAACAAATACGAGGTGGGTTACCCCCTACCAAGTTTCTTCCATTTACCTTCACCAGTCTACATTATTAATGATCCCCTAAATCCAGCTCGTCCTTAAAACCGTTCTATTACCATCAAACCAGAAGAAAATCCCAAAAACCTTCATAATTCCCTTTTAATAGAAGTAAACAGAAACTTGAAAATCTAATTAAAATTGAAAACGTTTTGATAATGTTTAATTAACAACTTTTCTTCGAGGGACTGACTGAAAAAAAATATATAAAGAGGAAAACGGAATAAAAGACGTATAATACTGGGCAATCAAGTTTTAATTGTATCTTTACATTTTGACTGTTTTTCGGGTTGTAAACACACAAAATTGTATTAATTAATTCTCCGAAGGGGCAAGAAAATATTCAAATGCAAGTGAATTAAGAAATGGGGTTGGCCTCGCTTCGCCCACTCCCATTCCGAAAATGGGAGGGTGGGCTTTGTAATTGCGTTAGACCCTTTGGCCGGGTTATTATTTGCCCCAAGGAGAGACAAATTGGTTCCAAGAGGAAGACGGAATATTGAAGAAGAACGAAGGAAAAAAGGGAAAAAACCTCGCTTGTTCTCTTTTCAATTATTTTCCTAATTAATCAATCTCAGAGTTTTCGACACGCTTTAAAAATTGATTTTTTTCTTCTAATTTTATCAACCGGATATTGTCTTGTGAATATAGAGCTAAGGGGAAATCGGGTCATCTTATTTCATGGCTCGTTTCACTCAGTTTTATAACCTCCATTGTATTGAAATAAACAAAATTAAATATTTTAAATCCACTTTCATATACCAAATGCGTTTATAATTTAATTTTCAAAATGAAAAGTAACAGAGTAGACGCCAATCGTCATTAGGTAAGGAATTAATAAATAGTTTTGATAAATTCACACGTGGAGGGCTATTTTTTTGCAAAATGAAAGAATAAAATTCAAAAAGCCATTAGATGCTAATGTGGTTTGCGATCCATTATATTTATGGTTGGTAGGCATGGAACAAAATGTTGAAGGGGGGGATGGGGCAGTAAATAACAAGACCTCTGGGGCCCGCCGTGTGTCACAGTATATGTTAGAGTGGAAACGAGGTATTTATAGGCACTCGTGTATATCATTGTGCCCAGATTTGTATCCTCCATACTATTCTGATATCGTTTCACTTAATTGTAACACATCTTTATCTCCGGCAACAATGGATTTCAATTAATTGTTACCAGAGAACAATCGAGGCCGATCCGATTCGGGCGATAAAGTGCGGAATAGTGATATTCTCCCTCGCTCGACAATTGGCTTAATCAGATCGAACAGCACAATCAATTACTATTTTAACAATTTTAAAGTTTCTAACATTTTGTACGTTTTCTCGGTTCATTGACCAGGAAAAAACAAATCCACCAGTTTTCCTCTTTTTCCTGCTTAAAGAAACCCGTGATTTCGAAGAGTTTCAATCAGTTTTTCTCCCCGTTTTACCACAATTTTTCTCATTTTACGCTGTCTTTCGACTTAACTTTAAGAATCTTTATAGTTCTTCTGCCGAGAAACACGCTTTTACCCGAATTTTCGTAGTTTTATATTATTTTTTCTCAGAGCAATAGCCTCGTGAACGTTTCCTTGAGTCTATCGTCCGAGAAGAACCCATTTAACCGGATTTTTGGCCTTTTTCCTCTGTTTATTGGCCTTTTTCTTCTGTTTATTGTCCATATTACCTTCTTACAAAAAGACAAAATGTTCAAAAACGCTAAAATCACCTGATTTTTCACTTTCAAATTGTAAAATCCTGAATTTATGGTCAAATCAAAATTATAAGTTTATTGGCCTTTTCCCTCTGTTTATTGGCCTTTTTCCTCTGTTTATTGGCCTTTTTCTTCTGTTTATTGACCATATTACCTTCTTACAAAAAGACAAAATGTTCAAAAACGCTAAAATCACCTGATTTTTCACTTTCAAATTATAAAATCCTGAATTTATGGTCAAATCAAAAATTATAAGTTTATTGGCATTTTCCCTCTGTTTATTGGCCTTTTTCCTCTGTTTATTGGCCTTTTTCTTCTGTTTATTGACCATATTACCTTCTTACAAAAAGACAAAATGTTCAAAAACGCTAAAATCACCTGATTTTTCACTTTCAAATTGTAAAATCCTGAATTTATGGTCAAATAAAAAATTATAAGTTTATTGGCCTTTTCCCTCTGTTTATTGGCCTTTTCCCTCTGTTTATTGGCCTTTTTTCTGTTTATTGACCATATTACCTCCTTACAAAAAGACAAAATGTTCAAAAACGCTAGAATCACCAGATTTTTCACTTTCAAATTGTAAAATCCTGATTTATGGTCAAATCAAAAATTAACTATCTGATCTGAAATTTTTCTCCCATGATGAATATTATGTTTTTACTTTTTTATTTATAACGTTTTCATTTTTTTAAAAAAGGATATAAATCGGTTATGCCATTATAATTGGCATAAATCAATTGTCTGGAGGAAGCGAAGGGATGGGCATCCGCTCAGTAATGGCCTTCTTTCACCTATTGCACAACTCCCTCCTTCAACACACCTTTTTGCTCCTTTAACCCTCCCTTTTGTTCCGTTTTAAACAAAAATTTAAATCATACATTGAAAAGTTTCTGGTAGTTTTTTTTATGTTTAAACTTCTTTTTCGGAAAAGATGATTATGAGAAAGGGGAAGCACGATACAATTAGTTATAAAATGAAAGGTATCGCGTCACGCTAACCCTCGTGCCATCTTCACCTTCGTCTCTCCCTTACGGTGCCCATACTAAAACAATTATTACAATTAAACTAATGGATAGACCCTAATTATGTTTCATGATCACCTCAATAAACACGTAAGTTGAGTGATCAGCCACCGCTGCCACCAGTTGTCTTCTTTTAGCCAAAATCACCTTAAAATGACGTATAATTATTTCTTTGTTAGGATAGGGTTTCATTTGAGTATTAAGTGAAAAAAAATTCCGTCCCTAATTAATTTTAAAACATTTTTGTTTGATCAAAATTGGTAAGTGCTTGAGATTTTAAGAGGGAAGCCATTGATATGAAAGAAAAACCTTTTTTCGTAAAATTTCAATCTTTAAAAAAGTTAATTAACTTTTTTTGAATTTGCGTTTGTTTTTTTCCTTTTTTGGGAAAAAAAAAGCCAAAAAAGAGAGGGAGAAAAATAATTTTAATATCACAAACCACAGATCTAATCTTGTAATTATGGCTTTAGAAACAGGATCGGATAAAAGGGAAGAAGATAAGTAAAAAAAGAGCGGGGGGGGGGGGGGGAGCCGACAGAGCAATTTCAACCGAGGCAGTGTGAAAAACAAGGAATGAGAGCCGCTCCATTTCAATCCGACACTAGGCTCTTTTTTTTTCTTTTTTCCTCCCCCGCGGTGAGGGGCCTAAAGGGTTAAAAAGAGTGGTTTTTCCAATAATTTTATCTCGGTTTACACTTCCTCTTGTTTTTGTTTAGCGAGAGAAAAAAAACCCACTACATTTACTCAATGAAAAGAAAGTTTAATTGACCCTCCAAAGTCCCAACAGCCAATATGGATTAGGGATCCCATTGAAACTCCCTCACACTTTTTCTTCCTTCTCGACCTATATTCAAGCAGATATAAAAAAAAGTTAAATAAAAAAGTATATTTAAATATTATACATATAACGTGTGACTAAAAATACGGCGACAATGACACCACCGATGATGGCGGCAGCCATCAAGACTATGTATAGCGCACAGCAAAGATTAAGACGCGAGTTATGTTCTTCAGCTTCTTCTGAAGACGGTGTTGACGCTCCGGAAACTCCATATCCAGGATACATCCGTAGCTCCTTGCCCTCGACGAACAACTTCTACACCCAAAATCAGACGCAATTATGAATTTTGATTTTTCTCTTTTAAAAAATTCATATGTGAATTGAGGGCACGTGGTTTTTTTTTCTACACGTGATATCGACCGAGTACACCTCTGGGCTTTAATATTATACCCATTATGTCTAATCAATGAGAAAATAAAGTTCGGATTAACGTTTTCTTTTATAGGGCAGCAAAGTATGGTTATCGGATTTTCCTAAAGTAGTGAAAAAAGTGTTGATCCACAAAATTTTTCGGTAAAAAGGGCTTTCAGTTTAAAGAATGGTATCGCCATCATTTAAAGCATTAGAGGTAATTGCGTGCACGAATGATATCAATCCACACTTTGAGAAATTGGAGTTCCTTTGATGTTAAAGTTTGCTTTCGGACGAATTCAAAAGGGTAAAGGAGGAAGTCGGGGGCTTCTTAAACTGGTTATGATTCGCCTTGATCCCTTTATCGATTAATCTCGAACCTTCTTGGAAATTTAATATGACTCGAGAACCACTTTATTTCAAACATCGTAAACAAATGGCTTTTATTTTAATGAGGAATTTGAAAAATGGTAGTTGAGGTCGTTTTAAAAGGATTTGAGAACAAGTTGACACCCCAATTACTTGATGGTAATTACATAAGGAAAGAGAAATCCGCACAGTTCGGGGTGCGTGTAACACACAAGTTTGCTCGCTTGAAGCCCGCCTTGAATTTTGATTGTTTCATAATTGAAACTCAAGCGTCGGCGGAGGGAGGGGAAGTAGGACCGGTATCAAGTCCCCCGGCTTTACTAAGTAGTTTAATTATTAAACTCCACCCGCCGGGGGTGGTTTTCGAGCCCAGGAAAGGAAGAACAGAAAAGTGGGTAGGAAAGCGAGGGAGGGTTTAAGCATCCCACCCTTCCGTCTAATCGCCAGAGGAAAAAGCCCGAAAGTTTTACAGGGAAACAAGTCGCATTAGTGGGCGACCCTTCGAGTTTTTGTCGTCATCGCCCTTTCCAAGAACCCTCCAATTTTTTTCATCTCTCACCTATCAAACACAATCAATCATCTTACAATCAGGTGAATAGGCGAAAAGATTTTTTCACATATCAAGCTTCTAAGGCATAGATTTTTTGAAGAGACCAAGGGAGTTCTTGACTTAATTGCGGGGTAGCCAATTAGAAAGAACCAAGGGGAAAGTGCTGATTGGAGTGTTTTTTAATTCAAGGCTCGTTTAGATGAATCGCAAGTGGTTTAAAGGGTTTTCCACATTGCCTTCAGACACAAACCTTCATATCGAACGGCGTGACGTTTGACGGAAATCTTTTGAATTTTTCCATTAAAAAATGGTCGGTTCCGAGCCGGAATAAAATGCGAAGAATGCGGGTGTTTCGGAGGTTTTCCGACCCGGGAAATATCTCGTGGGTCGAGATGGAGCCCCCAGGAAAAACGAGAGGAAGCGATGCGATGCCAGACAATCTGCAAATGAGATCTACCCTCAGCGACAATCTTCTCTCCTTCCTTCCTACTCATAACTGTGAAATTATAATTTAAAACTTTCCCTAAATTATCCTAAATTTTTTTAAAAATTTAAAACGTTCACTTTAAGGAAAAAGGATATAAAATATATATCTGAATTCAAGAGAAGAATAATATTAACCCAACATTTAAAAATGAAATATGATACTTATAAAATTCTGAGAGATTTCATTTAGATATTCAAATGTGCTTTTATAAATCTTGAAGCAAAGGTTTCCATAATTTATTAAACCCTTTAAGTCCGCCATAGACTTAAGACAAATAAAATTGAAATTATAAGTCAAGTTGTTATCCATTATTAAAATTTTTTTTGTTATATAAATTACAGCCTTGTTGGGTAAAAAGGACCCTGGAAAAGAGGTGTATAATTGAGTTTCTAGTTTGACTTTCGATCCAACTTGTCTCAAAACACCACGAATGGAAAAGGGAGGCGGAAAAGCCTTTCTAAAACGAGTTACCCGCGTCTCTATTACATTCTATAAGTAACTGTTTTATGCTCTGGATAATTGATTTATTAACCCTTTGTCTTTTGAACAATACGTTTTGAAATAGTTATAAACGTTGAATTTGGAACAAAAGGTGGGGAAAAAAAGAGAAAAATGGTCTAAATTTAAATGTGTGAAACGAGGGAAAACCCAGGAGTTCGTACAATTTAAACAGTAATTAGAGGAAAGGTCCAAGGGGAAGGTTAAACAGACAGAGCGGTGTTTGAGAGGGTTTTCGCAATTAGCAGCTTTGTCACTCCCCTCCGCAGCACCATCGTCCAGAAGCCTAGAAACAAACATTCCATCTTCTTTCTCTCACTCAATTGTTAATGAGTTCTCCCTCCCCTTGCTCAGGACAAACAAACTTTTTGAGGAAATCGTTTTCCTAGAGGGGAAAAAAATCGATGCGATAAAATGAATACCTGAGCAGACATTGTGCTTATGGGAAAAGCCGTAAACCCGTTTTGGCCTCCATATTACTATCTTCCACAACACCATAAAACATTACTGCCTGTATTTAACTGCCTCGCCTACAGGTCTTCATCCCTTCGCCCCATAATCTCGGCGTCCCCCCCTCAGCCTCCTACCCGCACTCTAAACCACGACCACGAACCCTACTAACATAAAATCCCTTCAGAGCCCGAAAAAATGCCGTGGTTAAGTGCCGCCTGAGGGCTAAAGCCCGATTTCAAGCTTACACTCACTCCAATCTCGGGAGGATTTCCCCGGTTAATTTTACGGTTTTTAAATTACAACCGCTTTAAGCTAAATAATTTATTTAAACTATTTTTTAAATCAACATCAGCTAAAAGTGACATTCTTACGCAATACCATTGATATTTTCAAATAAAAACAACGTCTTTAAAATCCTTCCTTGACGATATTCCTTTTATGAACCTCCCTTGAAGTAATATTTCCCCAGAAATTCAAGGAAGCCTTACGATTTCCTTTCGTTTTTAACTTCCTTAATGAAGTTCTTGTTTTACCCTCCACGTCGGGTCAACACCGTAGGGTCAATTCAATTAAGGATCTATTCCAATCTATACCGGCCGTCCGTAGCATTTTACGGCTACACTTTTCAGCCGATTTTCACCTTTTCGCGCAATTTTGCTCAGTTAATGAACCTAAAGTAACGAGAGCAGTATTGGATTTTCGAAAAAAAAAAAATGGCGGAGATATGCACTTTTAAAGCGGGCTGATGATAGCATAATCCCTGATTTTCACTTAAAATATGCCTAGATAGTGAAGGTATCCTTTTGGTGAAGGGAGAGGTTCAAGGAATTCGAGATTTTTTAGCACTTTTCTTTAAGTTGTACATCATTTATCAAAAAATGAAAATTAATTTTATTTTCTTTAATTGAGTTTTCGTTTACAAATTCAGAGATGGAGGAGGACTTAAACGAATTAATCCTCTTTTCTGTTTCTTGTTAGGGTGAAAAAAAAGTTGAAAAGAGTAGCGGAAAAAAAAAGAAAGAAAAAGGGATATTCGTGCCAAATTAAAATGTTTTTATTGCCATGTTAAAAGGCGAGAAATGAACCGTCTGTCATAATAATTCCTCTTTACAGTTGATTAGAGGTCTTGTCGCCTGAAGGCCTGCATTCTTTCCGCCCTCCGGTCTGGAATTTTCATTAAAAAGATTAAAAGAGCTCGGAGCGTTGAGCGTTCCAGTGTCCCGTTTCCTCCGATAGCTTAACTTCCATTCGAATTCCCTCTGATTTGAACCGAAAGGCTAGACGTAAGTGATGGAGAACACGTGTGCTGCAATTGCCCCCACTTTTTTTTTATAAAATCAATAGTTTTAAGTTTCTTAAACAGCAAGCTACCATACTGTACAGCATTGATGTTTTGCAGGCTTAGCATAACTTCAACCGCCGTTTTGTCTATCTGCCAGGATTCCCATCTCCCAAAAAAGTGCAAAACAAAATAATTTATATGCAAAGGTCGTTAGGTGGGAAAAAGGTTCCTGATAATTAATAATTGAAATTCAAGTGTATATTCAATTCAACAGTTTTATTTAGAGTTGAGTTTTTCCTACCCTGCCAGCTGATTTCGTTTTGAACAATGAGAGTGGAATAGGGTGGAGTTCGCTTATTGGCAATTGGCAGGGCTCGGTCCTCCAATCAATGGAACCAATAAGATTAGCATTTCAATCGGGAGGCAAACACATACATCAGTGCCTCCACCCCTCCCTTCACAACCTATCCAGGGCCTCCCCCGACCACTTTTTACCCACCGAGCGCCCTTTTACCTCTCCGCTTCGTTCAACCTTCTACTGAATCACGCCACTTCCTTTACCCTATTCACCGACCAACGATTTCCCCGCATTCTACGCTCGAGCAAAACACAACTAATTAAACAACCGCTAAATCAAACTCTATTGTACTCCGTGGTTCTTAGCTTCTCAAAAATAAGGTTGCTTTCCAAACTTGGGCTTATCTGTTGAAATATCAATAAGAGAAGGGAAAATTTTTGCTTATATCAATAATGATAGCGATGACCGAAACGGACTTCTATTCTATTAGGCTGTCGACTTTTTAAAACTCATTTAAATGCATGGGCATTTTCGTTATGGGGTAAACTGGTAGGGGTTTAGGTCGGGAAGCGTCTCAATAGGGCGTAGGAGTAGGAAGGGGTATCTCGCCTGACAGTTATTAAAGCCCACCGACTACCCGTCTCCCGTCCACAGCCGCCCACCCTTCCTCGCCACTATGTCGACTTTTAATATCGCCCCCTTCCACTCTACCGTTTACCAGACCATCCTGAATGCTACCATGGCACAAATTGTTATGTACATGTTATTAGAATTTTCACCCCTCGCCAGTTTACAATTTGAAAACCCGGAAATCTCTACATTATTACACTCCGTTAGAAATATGCTTTCAGAATATTTTAATTAAAAAAACTAAATTTTCGATAAAACAATAGAAATTTGACTACTTGAATGCAAAAAGTTATCAACATATTTTAAATGAAAGACAACCGATTTTTCCAAGAATTTTTTTTACGCCTACTCGTAAATCAGAGTACTTACCATAAAAAATAATGGAGTAATAAAACTTTTTAAGACAAAAGCTATAAATCTTAGTAAAAATAAAATAATTGAAAGGTTAAAGACGTTTTATTTTCTTTTATTATCCTTTTTAGATAAAAAAGAAAGTAAGATCCTTCTTAAATAAATTCGCAATTCGAGTCAGACTTAAAAGGCGCCTCGATACAATTGTCGGATAATAAAAGGGAGAAAAAAAAGGGTCGGTTTAAAGATCCTCTTTTTAGTTGGAGCTTTCTGCCCATGTTCACTGGTCGGGTGGGAAAAGGAAGCAAGTGAATGAGGGTGGAAAAAAAATCGTAAAATAAATAACGAAGAGGAAAAAGAGAAGGAAAAAAAAAGAGGGAGATGTTAAAATGTAAATACAGCTTAGTGTCATTGTCCTTATGCAGATGTTGGGTGTGTCAGTGGAGCGGTTTCAACCCTCTTAGCCTCTTCCCCTCCATCTTCTCATTATGAATAATTGAACTCTCATGAGTCTTACATCAAGCCCTAAGCTTCTTTTCCACCAGAATACACTCCTACTTTTATATATTTTTAAAAACCTCACATATATTTCGACATATGGTTATTACTTCCAAAATATTGGAAAGAAAAGAGAAAAAACCAGTCCAAAATTGAAGAGAGAATGAGCAAATAAGGAAATATCCACCTGAAGAGTACTACGCCGAAACCGGTCGTGGCGTATCCATTTTTCATTTTATCTCCATCTTTAACTATAAGAAAGAAAAGAGTTTTTCCATGAGCTCAAAATAAATTGTGAAAATTATACACTCTGGAAATGTTTAATTAAAGAAGGGCTGAGGGATGGAAAAAAAAACATAGGAGAAAATAATGGAATACGTTTTCCACTTAATAACTTCAACTAACAAAGAATGAATTAAGGTTAATCTACCAAAGTGGGCTCATGATTAATGTTGAAAAGTGTTTTAATTTGGATGCCAGAGATAAATTTCTCTGGGCGAAACGTTATCAGCTTCCCATGATAACACTTCTCCCTGAGGTCATCGAATGTTTTAGCTTGATTACGAAAAAAAAAATCTTTTTTAAAAAGACAATTTTCTTTTACCCCTCTTTTAATATTTATAATAAACTAAGGGAGGATAATCTGCATTGGGATCAATCTTTTGTTCTTCCTCGAAATTTAGAAACAAAAGAGGGGAAAACCCTTAAAGACTGAAGAGAGGGGTCTTAAAATGTGAAATCAGCAGAATTGGGAAGCGTGGTGGCCGAGCTAATAGGTGGTTATTACCGAAACCGGAGTGCCACTCTGAAATCCTCCCTTCTCTTTTCTTCTACCCTTTAAGATAGTCTTTATTTCTTTCTATTTTTCATTAGGACAAAAGGTGTTTCTTTTGTCCCGTTAATGAGGGAAAAGGCCTGCGCTTTCTGAGCCATCTCAACAAATTACTCTCCCTTCTTTTACCCACTCTTCCGTTTGAATTATATACTTTTCGAGGGCCGTTATTAACCCGGTATGAACCAAAAGAACATTAATTACGTCAGAGGAAAAAAGGATTGCTCACAATATGATAGTTCGACAATCAGAATACGTTATCGCACATGCACAGGCTTCCACGATCAATACATTTTTAAAACGGTAATTTTATCGAAACTAAGAAGATAGCGCTGAATATACATTTCTATTGTTGATAAAAGGCAATTGAGGACAATTAAGTTTCTAACTGGGCAAAGCGAACTAATTGCTTGTTGAGGGTCCATTGTTCAAAGCTCACTGATGAGCGCATTCCGGCAACAAAAGTGATTAAACAATTTTCTAAGACTTTTAATTTTTTAAATATAAATTAAAAATCAATCAAAGGAGTATACCTGTTCTATACTGGGTTATTTGCTTAATCCTATTACCGCCCGCGAGAGGCCGAGGACCCATTTAAAGGGCGTGAATAATTGACACTAACTGCCTCCCTTTTCCCTCCATTGATACTGATAATCATTAAGCTCAGTCTATTCTTGAACGTCGATTAGATTAAAATGGACTTTATTAAAAAGCTTTCAATTCAAAATCCAATTTCAGACAAAAAAGTTGATAATAATTTACACAAAAATCGAATGATTTGTTATACCAAGTACAAAAAAAACTTTTATGGAACGAAATGACGTGAAAATTTTTAACTGTAAACCGAGTTAATTAGGAAGACTTAAAAAAGTGGAAAAAAAATTAGGACCCCTAGAATTCGAACCTACGACCCTCTGGGTTTCTTGCCCATTGCTTTATCAATTGAACAATGCTTTATCCAATCGATTCCGTAGGTCTTAGGTTCGAATCCCTCCGGTGCTCTACTTTTTCACTAGGCTTAAAAGGAAATTATTTTTATATTTTTGGCATCCTTTTCCTGTCCCTCGCGAGTTAAAAAAAAAAATATTCTCGTAATTAAATCCGAATAAGTGATAAATTTAGATGTCTCTGAAATGAATAATAATTATGCTGTTTTGAATTAAATTTGCATTATTAAAAATAAAATTTAAAGGGCTCTCTGGGAGTAATCACTTTTATGCTATTGATTACGGCTCGAATGATTAAAATCTAATATTCTATTTTTAAAAGCCTTTGACAATAGCTTTTGTTTAGAATAATATGATTTATGCAATTAGGAAAGAGGGAAATGGATGATTTTTGTTGCAGATCATTAAAAGGGCTTAGGGCCGAGTAAGTGAAGGAACAATGTTTTCCATGTTTTAACCCTTAAAATAATAAGGCACACACCGGTGGACTTCATTCAACTACTTTTACCTCATTAGCGATGGTGAAGCTCAGGTAGGATCGGTTCAGTGATCAATATGGCCTTTTCTTCATCAGTAGAATTAAGCTAGAAATGTAATCTGGAGGGGATACCGGGGGTGGAGAAACGCTTCGCCTCCTTTTTACCAGTAATTCCAGTCTCGTCTCATTAAACCGGGATTCTGGCTCTCTCTCTCCTTCTTTTCAAGATAAAATTCTAATTTCGCTTCTCTCAGGGAAGGAAAACGACTCTAAAGTCTGAAATTTTTTCTCTCTCTTTTATTGGTCACATACGCCGCCGCTTTTTTTCAACTTTTAGCGGCCACCTTGAAGTTTTCTATTTGTAAAACTCGTTCACCTTAAACCGTATGGACCCTTTTTGGTTTAAAAAAATGGAAAAGTCATGTCGAAGAAAGTTTTTTATATGGAAACTGTTTTAATATCGCATAAATGAAGAGTTTCTCTTGGATTCTAAAAAAAAAAAAAATCTATCAAAACAAGAAAAAAGCAATATATTCTCCTTGTCGATGGAGGTGGAGTTGGTATTCATAATTTAGCAATACTGGTCTCTCCACAAGTCTTCCACAGTTTCCACAAACATATTGCTAGTTGCTAGATGAGCAATATATCCTCCTCTAAATGTTCTACTACGAGTGGGCCTTACATAAAATTCTGTCTAAAACTAGTATTCTAACCTATGGTTAAGGTTGCTAACTTTTCTTTGCTTATTATTGCTTAACTTTGCTAGTTGCTTATTTTTCGGCCTTCTTGCAGGAGGAAAGACGATGGCCAGGATTTTTGTAATTGTAACGCGGAGCTCGAATCGATTTCCAAAATAATTTTTGGAGGGTATCACAATAAAATAGTACTAGATAAACTTCAATTCTCCGATCAAATTCAAATAAACAGAATTCCTCTCCCTAGTACAATCTAAACAAAAACAAGAGTTTAAAGCCTATTGCTTTTAGGATTATTTTGATACGAAACGATTGACGAGGTGGGGAGTTGTTTATGAAACTAATTACTCGCATTTCCACAACAAAACCCAATCCCTCCCCAACCATTCCTCCACCACTACCATCATCGTTAGTAGAAGAACAAGTTTGTTTAAAACATTCAACTCCAGCTAATTAATTACCTTGTTCGAAAATTTCGGCGCTTTATCCTTAAAATAATGATCCCCTGCACTTGATCTTATAATCCCAAGAATATGAAAACGTCTTTAGATGAATTTTTTTTAAAATCTTAATAAAGATAGAGAAATTGTAATATGAGAGGGTTTAAAGGAAAAGGGAGGATGTAAATAGAAAGGATGAGTGGACCCTCGTGGTTCTCCAGGGTTGTCCCTTGGGTATCTCCTTCCCGTCCTTCTTTTTTTTTTTCTTCTGGACAAATATATCAACGCACAAGATCCCCTTCTACTAAGGATATTGCGAGAAAAAACTACATTTTGTTTAAAGCCCTTCTTAAAATAAAAACAAAATAAATTGTTCTCACTCTTTAGGGAATAAATAGGATTTTAGGGACTATTTTATTGCGTTAAGACTACTTCTTCCCTCCCCTTGTAGGATTACAATCTTTTCAAATACAAAGAAAATAGATTTTTTTTGCATCTCATTTGTTGTAATACCCTCCAGGAGATTTTTCTCCTGGCGAAATCGTTATTTAAATGAAGCTTCATAATATGATTGAATGTTGGAAATAAACTAGGGGGTCTCTTATCAAGTTGATGTTGAATTCCTCTGACAATGGTGAAAGTGGCAATTATCTAATGTGGAATGATGAAGAATGATGTATCACATTACAAGCTTAAGGGTGTGCTAGAAGGGAGGGAACGAAGAGAGAGAGAAAAAAAAGGATGAGGGAAAGCACTTTATAAATCCGCAATAGCCACGCCCAAGATAACCAGAAAAAGCCACGTAAAACACGATCCCCCATTATTAAAGATAAAAAAGAAATTTAATGTGAAGGCCACTTTTAAAACTAATTATGTAAAGATAATGATTTTTAGGGGGGATTAAGTTGTACTTCTAGACTTAATAAAGGTGGAGGATGTTTTCAATTAATTTTATAAAATTGCTTTTAATTAAGAATAATGGTGTGTTTAAACAAAAATAATTTATTCATTGTTTTATGATATGTTTCGTATAGAATTTTTTTTATTTCTTTAGATTTTATCGAATTGGACGGGTAACAAATTGATGAGGGGTCTTTTTAAATTGTGATTGCTCCCGGGATGGTCTGGGGGATACAATCAGAGGGAGGAAAAGAGCCCGGCCAAAAGGACAGTAGTTAGCCGGCGAAGTGATTTGTCAGTAGAAGGAGCCTAAGTCACGTATCCTCGTTCTCCTTTTTTTTCTACCCTCCTAACCTTATCCACTCATTATCGGACATCCGGCGAACAACTCCGCCCCTCTTCGACCCCGATCCTCCGCTTCAAATTCGATACTCACTCAAACCCTTCCTTTTATCCAAAGGCCACTATTACTTAAGACGATCGGTAAAAAAAAAAATCAAACCCATTTCCTTTTTACTCTAACTCCATTAGGCCACTTCCGATTTACGCCATTAATCTTGTTTACGGAGTTGTTGAAAATACTAATGTCTATAGAAAAAAGTGTTTGAATTAGACAATAAATTTTAGAGAATTAGCCAAGTTTTTATCAATCTGGGAAACGCGGACTTTGAGAAGTACTTGTTTGAAGAGCTTCCAACGAAAACTTTCTCAAAGAGAAGTAACAATATAGGAGGGGGAACTATATAGGAGGGGGAAGTATAAAGGAGGGGACGTAACGGAGGAGGAAGTATAACAGAGGGGAAGTATAAGTGTGGGGAAGTGTAACGAAGGGGGAAGTATAAGGGAACGAAAGTATAAAGGAGGGGGAAGTATAAGGGAACGAAAGCATAAAGGAGGGGGAAGTATAAGGAAGGGGAAGTATAAGGGAAAGGAAAGTTTTTTTTCCGAAAAATTTTCCAAGTTTTTAATGAAAAAATTTCCGAGTTTTTTTTAAACAATTTTCCGGATTTTCTTTTTTAAATTTGCGTTTTTTTTTTGATAAATTTATTAAGTTCTTTATTTTGAAAATTTTTTAAGTGTCAAGGTAGAAATAAAGGGCTCTTTGGCCTACGGATGTGCCTCTCTTAATGGGTAGAAGTACGAAATTTTTCCCTACTAAAAAAAAAATAATTTAAAAGTGGCAATTTTTTACACCAAAAATTCTTTAAAATTATAAGGAGTAATTGGTGAAAATTTGGTGAAAACCGGACCAACGGGCCGCAGCGAATTTTTTGAAATTTCAAACAGCCATATCTCCGCCATTTTTTCGAAATTCAAAAATCGCCCTCGTTACATTCTTCTTCGCCGGCTAAAATTTGTGTGAAAATTTGGTGAAAAACGGTTGAAAACTGTGGCCGTAAATTTTTCCGGAAAAAATGCTACGGCCGGCCGGAACCACAGACAAAGTTGAGATCGGTGTAGATCCATATTCAAATTTATCCTACGGGGTAAAAAAACCCGACGTGGAGGGTATCACAATAACTTCGGAAGTTAAGTAGAGGTAATTTTTAAAAAACAAACATCTCTAAATTTATTTAATATTAATCTACGAAGAAGAAAGAAAAGTAAGAAAATAGGCCTTAAGCAGATAGGTACGACCTTTTGGGTTTCTACTCACTGAGCTATGGAAGCCGTGTTGAATAAAGTCGATCTTTGCTCTAATCTTACATGCTTTCTTGTTTCCCTTTTCCCCTTATTTTTACTGAAATCCTATCCAGGAAGACAGGTTGACATTGAGGTAGCCTAGGATTCATCCCCCTAATCAAATTATTTTAACCATACTACAGGATCGTTTTGGTAAAACCGAAATAATTCTTTTTTCCTTAAAACTTTTCTTAGAATACTCGTATATCATGAATTAATGAAGCAAAAGATACGTGCTTGTTACCGAAAAGGTTCCTGTTACAGGGGAAAAAATATCATTTTGGATTCAAAAGGGGACCCGTGGGATGATGGAAAATATCCGGCGTCGGTAGAATATCATCTAGCCCATTAACGTTAACATCATTACGTTAGGTAGGTAATAAGAAAACGAGTCGACGGAAGGATTTAATTATGGACGTTTTCCAGTATGGCCTTGGAACTAGGATCGATATAGTAAGGAATGGTTTAAAAGAAGTTTCAGAAGCGAAAATTTTCGTGGAGTCACGTTTTGAGTAGATAATGGGGTAATGAGTGTAACCCTTTAGAGTTTAGCGAAGAAAAGGAGGTGGCAATATCACCAGCTTATTGTACTTTCTCAGTTGACATTTCCACTAAAGGTTAGTCGCTGACATTCTAACAATGACCTTTAATCAGAACGTTTAATATTACCGGGGTGGCTCGACAATGGCAGCCACTATGCCGAGAGAATTCCTTCAATAACCCCCGGACGGAGCGGAACAGCACGCGGAGACGGGTCGGTGGTGGAGGGGGTTTTCCAACCCCCTAAATACCTGAGAGCCGTTTGTGTTTGGTGACCTCCCTCTTAGCTCCGACAACAAAGTCCCTTCAAACCCTCTTTTCGCTACTGACACTGCGACATTGTCGAACCCGTTTCCATTTATTAAAAACACGCAGAAGAAAACAACGAGGGGGAAAATCCCGCTTTGCATGAGTAACTGATTTTTTTCTGGATATGCTTTCGCTTCAAATATCCCCGTTTAAAATTTCACTGTAATCCCGGAACATAGGAATCCTTTTCCGGATTAATCTCAGCATTTTTTTGCCTCTGTACAAAATATGTAATTTTGGCCAATCTCCATGGGAGTTTCAATGCAGTAAATATAAAATTTGAAAAATGAAGAGTGCCAGAAAAAAGCGAAGAAAGGCCGGCAGCATAGACAACCTCATGGGCGGTACTTGTCCTCTACAGAGTCTGGAATACCCTTTCCCTTTGTGATTCCAGAGGAACACGGAGAATAGATTGTGCGCAATTCTCGAAAGAAAGTTCTTGTGAGTCCGATAGACTTTTAACTTCCTTAAAGAAGTTATTGTGATACCCTCCACGTCGGGTTTTTGGGGAAGGGTCTTCCAGACCCCGAAGGGTCAAATCGAATATTGATCTTTACCGATCTCAACTTTTCCTGTGGTTCCGGCCGGCAGTCCGGCCGGCCGTAGCGTTTTTTCCGGAACACAGTTTTCAACCGATTTTCACCAAACTTTCACCAATTACTCCTTATATTTTTTAATAATTTTTGGTGTAAAAATTGCCATTTTATAATTATTACTTTTTTTTAGTAGGGAAAAATTTCGTACTACTACCCATAAAGAGAGGCACATCCGTGGGCCTAAGAGCCCATTATTTCTACCTTGACACTTGACCTTGAACAGGAAAATTTTTCGGAAAAAAAAAACTCGGAAAAGAAAAAAATAAAAAGTAGGCAAATTTTTCGAAAAAAAAAAATGTAAACTTTCCCCTTACTTATTCTTCCCCTCCTTTATACTTTCCCTCCCATCGTTATACTTTCGTTCCCTTATACTTCCTCCTCCTTTATGCTTCCCCCTATGATATACTTCCCCCTCCGTTTTACGTCCCCTCATTTATACTTCCCCCCCTATATTGTTACTTCTCTTTAAAGAAGTTTTCGTTGGAAGCTCTTCAAACAAGTACTTTTTTTGGATACTTATGCGTCTTCCAGACAACTCAATTTCTATTTTTAGATAAAAATTCTCATATTACATATTGGGAAAAATAACGTTGATTGCGATAAAATGAAACAGTTTAAGGAAAATCGACGTTTTTCCCCTCCTCTTTATCAAATAAATTCGTTGCGAGGCGTTTTATCGGACACACAAAATGTGCTTTCCAATACAAAGGTTATCAGAATTGTTTAACCCCTCCGTTTTGCAGGGTGTGGCGGGTTTAACATGTACGGACATTGACAGATAGGATCTGGTGTAGGGCCTAGTCCCGACCATTAGTTACCCGTCAATTGCAGATAACTTAAGCCTGAGTCATCAGATTTAATATTTCCAGGTGTCGATAAATCCAATTTCTCCTACTTTAAAGATATAAAAAGAAAAGGATCGATTCTTCATTATGTTAATCCTGCGGTTATAATATTCGAGGAGGAAACTGCCTGTTTAAACTAGGGAAGTTATTTGTTTTGATTCATGGCGGGATACAAGTCGAGAATGTTACGGAACGTTAGGGCAGCTCTAAACCAAGTTTAGCAAACTTCCGTTAAACCTTCACTTCAAAGGGGTGAACCGCACGATTAGCAAGACATACCCCCCCTCCTGACCCCTCCCACCACCTTGTTTTAGTCGAATTTAGTTTGATTTTCCATTACATTGAAGTTGAACATCAAACAATCTCCCACCTACGAAAACGGCTTAAAGACTCAGGGAGACACGTTTATTAATCGACCTCTTAAACCGTCCTGAAAAGGCCCCTAAATGATTTTAAACCCCGGTAAATGTTTTGATGTAATTAATTCAAATATTCTTACCCTCCGTTTTCATAATGTAATGAGCTGAATACGTTAAAACCCCTCGTTCCGTCTTATTTCATAATCCTGATTTATATGCTCATAACACCAAGGAAACTTTATCAACACCATAATAACTGCTTTTCTTCATAGGAAATTCCAAAATGAATAATTAGCAATATTTAACACAATTTCTTCTACTTATTACAAATTCAGGGAGCTTAAGAATTACCGAAATTTTCACTATAAAATAATTAATTTGAATGAAAATTCAATGTTATTATATATTTAACATCATAAGAGGATTCAAGACTGAGTTAAACTCCGATTTAACCTTTTCCTCGGTCAAACTTTGAGGAAAAATAATTTCCCAGGGAGAAGTTTCGAAAACCTTAGAGGCAGGCCCCCAATCATCTCTTTCCCCACGAGGGCGTCAAATTTTGAGAAGTAGATGAGGAAAATTTCCTATAATGGCTAAAAAGGGTGATTGTGGGAAGACAACGACAAAAAGTACTGGTTTGAAGAGCTTCCAAGGAAAAAATGGAGGGGGAAGTATAAGGGAACGAAAGTATAACGAAGGGAGGGAAAGTATAAAGGAGGGGGAAGTATAAGGGAGGGGATGTATAAGGGAGGGATAGTATAAAGGAGGGGGAAGTATAAGGGAGAGAAAGTATAACGGAGGGGGAAGTTTTTTTTTAAATTTTTCCAATTTTTCTTTTTTTTTCTCGAATTTTTTTTTAAGTTCTTCAAGAAATTTTCTAAGTTTTTTTTTCGAAAAAATTTCCGAGTATTTTTTTGGAAATTTTTCAAAGACTTTTTTTTAAATTTTCGAAGTTTTTTTAATGAAAAATTTCCGAGTTTTTTTAAATCAATTTTCCGGGTTTTCTTTTTTAAATTTGCGCTTTTTTTTCTGAAAAATTTTGTAAGTCCTTTTTTTGCAAGTGTCAAGGTAAAAATAATGGGCTCTTCGGCCTTGGGATGTGCCTCTCATAATGTGTAGAAGTATGAATTCTCCCTACTCTAAAAAATAATAATTAAAAAGTGGCAATTTTTTTACACCAAAAATTCGTAAAAATATAAAGAGTCTTTGGTGAAGGTGAAAATCGGACCAACGGCCGCAGCGAATTTTTTAAAATTTCATACAGCCATATCTCCGCCATTTTTTTCGAAATTCAAAAATCGCCCTCGACACATTCTTGTTCACCGGCTAAAGAAATTTGTGTGAAAATTTGGTGAAAATCTGTTGAAAACTGTGAACTGTGTGAAAAAAAATCGAAAGAGGACAAAATCCGAGTTTCAACGCTAAAAGAGGGAATCGCCATAATTCTGGAAAAACTACGGAAAATCCCGAAAAACCCTGAAAATCCGGACAAAAGGGGGCTTTCACAGTCTAATGAGCGAGGAAAACTCCCTGATATCCAATAAATAAGGTTTTTGAGGCCTAAAGAACGAGAAGAACTCCAGATAATATTGTGGAAAGGGTTTTAAGGTCGTAAAGCCTAGGAGGACCCCAATGAATGCGGTAAAAATATGTTTTCTCGTTCAAAAGAGGAAGGAAAAGACAAGGATGGGATCTGCGGCAAAAAAATTTCGAAAACTCCCAAAGTTCCGGCATGTTCATATGGTTTTCCGGCGAAAAAGCAAAGGACAAACCCCTAAAAATTAGATTTTCTCGGTCAAAATCGGAAAAACCCAAAAAATGCCCTAAAGCCCTAGAGACATAAGAGCCCTTATTTTAAATTTACGATTTCAGTTGTTTTTCCTGGTCAATATAAAAAAAAATCGTTAAATCCTAAGATGTTCCCTTTTTAAGGAAATCGTTTATGAGAGGGGAGTTTAGAAACTGAATAATTCCAATCTGTTCGAAGAAAAAAAAAAGCCCTTTTAAAAAAGATTAAAGGGGAGTATTCGTGAAAGTCTAAAGAAAAGAGGGATGAAAAACACGTGTTTACACGGGTCAGTGAGGAAACCTATTACGTGAGATATAAAAGATTAAACTTCTTTATAGGAGCAGAAAACAAGCTAATATCTCCGAACTAAAGCCACACTATATTTTGAATATAGTTAAGAACTCAGTTTTACTAAAAACGTTAAATTTTTAAGAATTTTTAAGTGAAAAATCTTTATCTTTTTTTTTTCAGTAAAAAAGCGATATTTCAGTAATTTAAGGGAAGGGCAAGCGTTTCAAGGGATCACCACGATTGTAAACATCCAAGCCTTGTAGCCACTTTCCATTATGGCTTATGTAAATCCCGATTTAGGAGTTAAACCTTTTCCAACGGAACCCCTAAATGTATTGCACTACATTCAAGATACTGAGAAATTTTTTAAAGCTTTCATCGCTTTGAAATTTAAACTTTTAACAAAAAAATGAGACAAATAAAAACGTTCTCGTTTATTAACCATGTCAGTTTTATTGTGATTTGGCCGGGGGAGCGTATCAATTGGCCTTTTAAAAAGTGCAGCGGCCCAAATAGCGGATCCGTGTTTTACCATAATGCAAAACAAACTGTCGATATGATTTATGAAGCTTAAAAAAAGGTGGCTGAACATTTTTTATGGAAAAAAAATACTTTTTAGATAGAAAATCAGGGAAAAAACCGATATAAGAAGCCATCTTGAAAAGTATTAAAAAAAAGATAGAAAAAGTTCAATCCTTAGAGAGTTATCCTCGATATATATACGTTTTTTCCCTGTAAAATGATGGATGGGGTTTTCCTTAAAGTTCACATGACCTGATCATATTTTAGATGATTTTAACATTTACCTCTGAACATCCTTAAGATATTATTTATAATAAAATATGCTAAAAAATATGAATTTGAGACTTTTCTTGGTTGAGAGGATAAAGGAAAAGTGATGGCCGACTCACAAGTAGATTAAAAAAAACCTTTTAGGCGTTGGGCGGGGTTTGTCGGGGATAAGTGAGAAAGGAAGCTCCACGGCTTATTAGCTGCCCATGAAGACTTAATTTAAGACGAGGAGCACTCTGATATACATTTCTTAAGTTAACTTACTTTCGAGATTCCCGTGACAAAAGCGGTGGTTTATACGGTTACCAGTTATAAATCTTCCCCGAAGCTTCTTTGTAACAAAAAAAAGAGAAGAAAAAAAAAGTTAAATTTTGGCTGTATATTTTTAGTCAAAAGATGTATGTCCGATTGATTTTTAGGATCAAAAATTGAAAAGTCGCCCAAAACTAGCGAAAACAGTTCAAAAAACTAAAAAATGGGGAAAACGAGCCTAATGGAAGCCCCTAAAAAATTCTTCTTCGAAGAATCAATAATGAAGGAATGAGAGAAAGAGAAGGCAGGAGCTGAAAGTAATTTAGATAAATTTGAAGTAATGTCGTTGACCTTTTAATGAGTGGTTTATCGTATGTTATAGAGGTACATGGCATGTGGGCTGATATAAAACACATCTGTAGATAGGCGCTACTTCGTCGCTCTTATCTGTCCGGCACACTCGACTTTTAACTTCTACTTTATTTTCTTGTTTGTCCTTCTGAGGACTCCTTACGCTTCGGCTTCTTATTTACAGCTCGATTCTCATCGAGAAAGACGAGAAGTATTAAAACCCTCTTTTTTCTCTTTCCCCCGTCCCGATAGGTTTAAATTGGTCGAATCGGCCCTTTACTGAAAATTTATGTTCAATAAATTCCGTTTTGATACCCTTGAGGACAATATTTTAGGAAATCTCGTTTGCTTAGTTCGGGGACGGATCAATTAAATACCATTCTCGGGTTTAAATCATTTCAAGTATCGCCTCCATTTTTTTCGCCGTCATTATTGTGAATAAAGATCCAATTATTGATATTCAAAGTTCAGAATATGGAAGATTGGTCATAAAAAAAATTTTCCCTTCTTTTAAAAATTGGTCAACGGTCCAGAAATATTTAAAAAATCCTGAATCCAAAGACGTTAATATTTTAAGAATAAAAAATGGGTCCAAAGCGCGAAAATGCGAATTTCCGTATGCCGTCTGTCTTCGTTAGCGGTGGGGTAAAATTTTTATTTCTTTCGACTTACTGTCATTCTCGTTACTTGTTATCCCCTATCGCCTTAATTATAACTTATAAGGAAAAGATGGCTATCGAAAATTAATTTTCACCCCTTAACTTTTGGTCCCCTAAAAATCAAAAATTAAAATATTTATTTTTCAATTGAGTATGTATTAATAATAAATTATATACATGGTAAATTTTCAAGCGGATTGATTTTTTCCAACCCGTGGCTCACATAAAGGGTGTGTCTAGCAAAAGCTAGACAAGGGGCCGTCAGAATCGATTTAACTCGGCCTCCTTTCTACTAGCTCTGAACAAAGAAAAAAAAAACTCTTTTTCCCCAAAAAAATTCTAACCTTTTAAAAACGTTCGATATCTCTTTTTTCCAACCTCCCTCCCCATTTCGAAAGCGGTTGTCCAAAAGATATGAAATAAAAGGGATGGGAAAAGCGATAAGGTTTTTTCCGACGATGAGGGGTGTCTCAAGGGGGCTCTGCCTCCTTTTATCGACTTCTATTCGATCGGGATGAAAAGCCGTGATATCCTCGAACCTCCCGACCCAATTTTTACACATTTTATCTCTAAATATTAGCCAAAAAGTAATCTTTTAGATTGAGATTTAAATCAGTTACATTAGCAATTCCGTGTTGAAAGGTTCCAGATGGGTCGCAACCGTGTCCGCAGTTCTTCATGCATAATCACCAAAGACATCCATTACCGAAAGGGCTGAAATTCATTTCAATTTTCTAAAAAAGGGGCCTGAATAAAAAATGCATTATTTTCTCCCTTTCTATTTTTTAATACATATTGAGATTGAAAATTGTTGTTTTTCCCACAAGAAGGATTCAATACATCTTGTCTAATCAGCAATTCAAACAATGTCTGCTGTCATGGCAACCGTCGGAAGGAGAAAAAAATTTCTTAGGCTTAAGGCTTAGTGAAGGAAAATAATGCGCTTTTAACATAATGTCACTTAAAAGCATGGCAGTTAATACCTTACAAGCAAAAATAAATTAAAATGGCAATGTTAAAAAGACAAAAGAAGTTCTTAAGTTCCCTGCTTAAGAAGTTTGGCTTCCATATTGTGGCATATGCTATAAGGAAATTTTGTACTCTTGAAAAAAAGGTAAGTATAGAGATGTTAATTATGTCAATTTAGCAAACCAGAAGTAATGTTTACACATTTAGAAAAAAAAAAGTGAGAATTTGCATAGTTCGGAGAAAAAAAGACAGAAAAAAAATTTGTTAAGGGCAGTCGAGAGGTTATTGACGCAAGCACGGAAATGCCCGAAGCTGGTGTGGCTGGAGACAGAAAGCGCAAGAGCCACCCCACCAATCCCGGACTGAGAAACGGGAGAAATTCGAAAATTTCCCACCCGACCAACCAGCTTTTAGTTGAGTTTGACCCTTGACAGAGTAAGAAGCCTCAAAAAAATTTTTTCAACAAATTTCCCTGGCCTTTATTATTATTTCGCTTCTAGACGATAAATAAAATAATGAAGACACAACAAGAAAAATATATAAAATAAAAGACTTAATTTTTTAACCTTACTCCAACACGTTATAATCAACACAAAATAATTTATCTTTAAAATTTTTATCTCAGCCAGAGGTACGTAATTCCTCTAATAAAATTACAATATGAATTTGTTCTAAAATTATCCTATAAAATATAATAGGTTATAATTATTCATAAAAAAGAAATTATTTATGATTGAGTAGTTAGGGTGCATTGAGACTTTTTTTTAATTCTTGAAAAAAAAAGGCTCCAAAGATATATAAAATGACATATTTTTCAATTGCTTTCTTGAATAAGGCAACTGAAAAAAAGCAAAAAATTAAGTTTTGAATATATTTAAATAAATAAAAAATTTAAATGTAATTGATAGTGTAATTATTTTTTTAATTTTATTTCAGGATTCTCATTTACGTGGAAAGAGGCTGCATCAACCGTTAACTAATGAGGGGTAAGTTTCCAAGAAAAAAATAAATAAACTGACTTTAAATTAATTTTTTTTCCATTTATTCAATTTATTTACTCGTTATTTTATGATTAATTTTTGTTAATTAAACCTTAAATTTATTATTTTATCTGTGCGGAATTGCTTTATATAAAAGAGATATTTTATTATTTTCATTTCAAAATGAATTAAATTGTTTTTTGTTAAAAAATAAATATTCTTTATTTTGTGTCGCCATTAAATAAATAGTAATATTAAATATTCTGCTCTAAGCCGTAAAGAATTGTCTAGTTCATGGTGGATAAGCCCAGATTTTCCGCCATATTTCCATGGAAAGCAAGGAGCAAAAAAATTTAAATTCTACAATTTTTGGGTTCAAAAAAAGAGTATTAAAAACTGAAATAATGTTCTTCTTAAGCATAATTAATATGGAAGTTCGCGACCTTTGACATTTTGGGGATTTCTTCAAAGGGATAAATTGTACTTTTAGTACCTAAAATATAATTTAAAAGTAATAAGCTTTCTGAAGCAGGTTTTAAATTATTCCTCCTGATTAATTCGCGCAATTCCCCTGGAATATCTTCGTTGGATTCAAATTTTAAAAATTTCGGATTAATTTTCTCTTTCGGTGGTCGCCTGTTTGGTTAAAATTTCTGCTCAAAACATGGTTTCCAGCTGATTGAATCTGTTTTGATTGTTTTTTTAAAAAGAATATTGAATTTTAATTAAAAATACACTTTTTAGTAATTGAAGTGAAAGGAAATCGTCGTGGTAAAGATGAAAAAAGAGAACTATTGAACAATAGGGAAATCCAGGAGCTTTTTCGTTTTTATTTTTAATCATCCTGGACTTTTAGAGAACAATGGTTTTCATTTTAATCTTCGGATTGTCGGTTTATTTCGAGTCGTGGATGCGTTCCGAGTAATTTCTGACTTTGAATTTACAGTCGGGAGGAACGACGTAAAAATAGCTTTAGATGATATAAAAAAATTATAAAAAACCCGTGCGGCATTTAAATTAAAAAGAGAAAGAATTTCGGGTATTTTGATGGAATCGGTTGAATAAGCCTGGGTTGTTAGGGAGGCGCGTTTTCCGTCAAACGGGGTCAGAGGGACGTAATGAAGCGGACGATGCACGGACATATTGGACGTATATCCGATGTAGGGCGAGAGATATGCGACAACCTCCACAACCCCCTCGCCTTTTAAATGAAGAGATATCGCCCCTCATTCAAACACTTTTTAGACCATCAACGCCATCGGTCACCAATTTTTGTTTCAACGCCTTTTTATTAAAACCAAAAACAACAAAAAATTTCTTAACAGAAAACAATTTTAATATAGGAATCGCTTTATTAATTTGTGCAGGTGGTAATATTTCACCTTTGAGATCACGCTTATAAAAAAAATTGTTGGGGGAGCGAGGCTATACCGCAAGCGGGTAAAAATACGTAGGTGCCTCCCTCAACTGGCGGCGTAATTTAATTAAAGCAATGAAAATGTTTTACAGGACACGAAAGCATCCACATGTTCAACTGGGAGTTCCCTTTTAATAACCGGCGTTGTTTCATTCTTTACCCTCTCATATCCAACTTTTTTTTTAAGCCTAAAAAAAATAATAACGCGTAATTTTTTTATCAAATTGTTTCTTTTTTAATTGTGATTTAAATAATTAAGTCAAGTTTAAATCCATTTGAGACCAATTAGAAACAGTAATTTCAGGAAGGGTTTCCTATTATTGGGAAGCCTCTCTTAAAACTCGTTATCCGGTCAACCTCTGAAACAGTGGCGACCATCATAACTATTCTCCAGGGCCTAACAACCTCAAATGTTAACAATAACTTTGAACTAAAGTTTGAAAACCGCAAAAATTAATCGGAAATTAAAATTCATATCACGAATGCAACAAATGGTTGAATATAAAAAAATATAAAGAGCGGGGGGATAAAGTTGAGGGAGTCCGGTCTTTTATTTCTCAAATCCTTGTGACGGAAATTGAAAAAGTTTTCTAAGTACCGCCTTAGGGGTACTAAGCATTTTTAAATACGTAGCTTCGAGTTTTTAGTTCGTGCCCGGGGAGAAATCTCGCGCTAACTTAAAAACGTCGACGGAAAAATATAAACTGGAAATAAACGGCGCGGACGTAGGCTACGCCTTCAACGCCGTTCAGACGCATTTGGAGGGTCTCTCCCTCTCCTTTAAGGGGCTTCTTATTTTTCTATTTTTATAACTTTTTTATTTTATTTTTATGAATGTGCTTTATAGATATGGAATAAATCGTGATTTTTTTGTTTAATTAAATTAATTAATTTTTTTTTAAAAAGTACTCTAAATTAATCGTTTAATGTTTACTGACAATGCGGGGCAACAAGGACGTTACCACGACAACTCTTGTCAAAACAATTTTAATTCCGAGTTTATTTCCCAAGTAATTTTTTTTTTAAATTAAAAGATTATAAAATGAAAAAAAATCTTGAATATAAAAAGAGCATTCTTGGGACGGATGGAGAGAAAAAGATCAGCTGGGTGCAATAGTGAAGTATGATAAAATATGAATTTTTTTTCCAATATGACCTTTTTATTGTCAATTATCTCGCGCACGTTTTTAATGTCTGTTATTAAAGGTTGGATTATGGATTTTACGAAGACCGGATTATTACGACGTAAAATGCTATTATTGACCAAAAATGTTATCTCCGTGCGTAACCCTTTAACACCTGCCTTCAAATCAATATGAGGCAAAGTTATTTTCATAATGGAAACAAAAATTCTGAAAACGTTCTTTTTACTGCATTTTTTATGTATGAAATAAAAAAAAAAGTTTAACTACTTTTTTTCAACTCGTGTATTTTTTATTGTTTTCGTATTAAAAATAGAAATGTTTATGGTTTAAAAGAATTTACGATTTCTCATTTACTTATTATATACTTTGAAGATACGGTGGAAGTTGATACTGACTTTAATTAAACTTTGGATTAAATCAAGTTGAAGCACGTGAACATGTCGGATTGGAGCAGGTGCTCCCTCGTACGGCCAAATTGGAATCCCTACCTTTCCAAAAAAGTCTTTTTTCATTTGTCAAATTTTTTTCCCCTCTTTTTTTATATCCCCCTTTTTTTATTTATTTAGGGAAAACCGATTCGGAATTGAAATGTGGATTGGAACCGGAAAAAAGTGAAAAGAATACTAAGAAAAGGAAAAACTTTTTTTTAAAGGTATTTTGGTAGTTTCCGAGTTATTAGACTAGAATTATTGGGTGATGCTCAATTAGGGTGCTTCGTTGTTTACTAAAAGCCCACAGGTGTTTAGTCGATCAATATGTTGACGTCAATGTCACACTTTCCATAATTAAAAAAATACAGAAAAACAATTTTTTTTTAAAGTTTGTTTTATCCAGAAAACAAAAATTGATTGAAGCGTAAGTCTGATTTTGTAACCGGGAATCAAATCAGAGGCGGAGTGCATGCGGGAGTCGTTCTTGATGTGATTACCTTTCGCTACTGCATTCGTTGTTGTGGGTGGGGGTTCAGAGTTCGAGGAGATAGTTAGAGGATACCCGATAGTTGGGGTAAGGCCAGCCTAATGAACCGTAAGGAAGGCACAAACCAGCAACATCATACATCATCCTGCAAGGCCCAACAGAAATCCCTTCTTTCTTCAGTTCATAAACTTTTGTGTTTTCTCGAAGCTCCGGAACGGATAATTAATAATGGGAAGCAAAAAGCTTGGAACTAATAATGGTCTTTTTCCCCCTCTTTCTTCAACATTTGAAAAAAAAAGTTTGAAAACTAATCAAATCACTTGAAAAACAACCCCCTCAATTTTCGAAAAATGCCTCCTTAATTTTTTTTCCCCCTTCAAATAATTTATCGTTTTCTGAAATCGTGGAAATCCGTTATCAGATATTAATTTCAACGGGTTTTGAATCGAAACTAGAAATTATCACATTAGTCGAGATTGGTTACGCCTCCCGGAATATTGCGGAGAGAATATCAAAACTATTGATTTCGAACGTTTGGTTCTGGAGGCGACCATTAAATCAAACGTGTAGTTACGTGTTTGCTTCTCGAGCTTATTTGTTTGTTTACCGATAAATCACGATTCTAAGATCTTAAACCGATAAATTTAAAAACGTCCATCCTTCACGAATTTGGCCTAAAATCAAATGGAACCCATAGAACTTTTTAAAATATTTGAGAGAGAAATAAACGGAAAACAGTTCACCTGATGTGGCTTATTGAGCCCAAACCGGTCACTAAATATTCCTGATAATTGTATCTCTATTCCTCTGATGTATTTTTAAAAAATTTCGTCATGTTTCGAGCGCTTACCCGAGAAATCGCCCTTTTTCGCGTTTTCTACCGTTTTCCATCTTTCAGGCATAAAACCTCCCTGTTTTCCTATGATTTTGGCCTTTTTGACCGTTTTTATTCATTTTCAGGCCAAAGAATTTTTCCTCGTTCATAGTTTTTTTTGTGCTAGAAACCTCTTTTTAATGAATTTTTGTATAAAATAAAAGCTGTAAATAATATAAAGAAAAGATGAATTTCTGATATAAAAAAATTCCCGAAGGAGATTCGCCAATCGAGCGCAGGAGTCCTTATAACAAGGAATGAAGAAATCCCTCCACCCAATCTATATCGTACAATTGTCAGGATGAGTTATAGGCTTCCCTTCCAACCTTATCCAAAGCTATTATAGAAATATGGATGGAATCCAATTCCCTATCTAAATCTACTCAGTCAGAACCATGTTGCTTTCAATTCCCGATCATATTAAACTTGTTCTTTTATGAACTTTTAGTGGAGATTTTTTTTTCCCCTGTCGTATAAAAGGGTAAGAAATTGGGTCGAAAGGTTACAGTGTTTCCCTGTCTATTTTAAGGACGTTTGGGAAGCATATGGCTCAACCTAACATAAACACTGCATTAGGACCCTTGCCTTCTTCTGTTTACTTTACACAAAGCCAGGACTCACACAAATTTCCCTTTATCCTTTCCAAAATCGAATAAACATTTCATGTTTTAATTATATACCAACATAAAACAAACCTTAATTAATTATTATTTTGAGAATTCATTAATTTACATACTTAATTGTTAAAAATCGAAAGAAAAAGTGGGTTCCTCCATCAAAAAACGACCTAAAATGCAGTTATAAATTTTTTTTTAACTTTTAAGTTTTGCGAGAAAACTGTTATTTTTTAAATTTTTTGTGAAGCAACCTAGAAGAAACATTTGAAACTAAACGAAGCTTAAAACCGTAATTTTATCAAATTTTCAAATTTGCTCCCAAATTACGAAAAATCGACTGTGGTTAGGAAAAAAAAATTCTTAGCTCTTAGCTTCATTTAACACTTATAAATATTAACACAAAATCGTTTTATCGAATTTTTATCATTTTCCTCATAAAAATTATTATTAAAAAGTCGACGATTTTTTCTGATTTTCTACATTTTTCTAATTTCCGGAAAAAAAAAAGTTCTGTATTTATGTAAATAAATGTAGGTAATCTAAATCCAAATCAAACAGAAAATTTTTTGAAAACAAACTGTTGCTTTGCAAAATCGTATCAAAACTTCAAAGAAAACCGTATTGATTGGTATAACGGACCCTTAAGGTGAATTAGTTCAAATCAAAAATTCCACTTCTGATATCGGTTATCCCACTTCTGATATCGGTTATCCCACTTCTGATATCGGTTATCCCACTTCTGTTATCGGTTATCCCACTTCTGATATCGGTTATCCCACTTCTGATATCGGTTATCCCACTTCTGATATCGGTTATCCCACTTCTGATATCGGTTATCCCACTTCTGATATCGGTTATCCCACTTCTGATATCGGTTATCCCACTTCTGGTATCGGTTATCCCACTTCTGATATCGGTTATCCCACTTCTGATATCGGTTATCCCACTTCTGATATCGGTTATCCCACTTCTGATATCGGTTATCCCACTTCTGATGTCGGTTAACCCACTTCTGATGTCTGTTATCCCACTTCTGATATCGGTTATCCCACTTCTGATATCGGTTATCCCACTTCTGATGTCGGTTAACCCACTTCTGATATCGGTTATCCCACTTCTGATGTCTGTTATCCCAATTCTGATATCACGCTTCTGATAATTCCGGAATACTTCATGCTATTAATGACTTTATGTTGGCATATAGGGCAGTTTTGTACTGAGGAAAAATTCTGGAATTTGAATAAAACGAACGTGATGTTCATCCGGTCGTAATCCAATAATCTACGTTCATTCCGATACCATTTCCGATTCCGTTTCCGTCAGTGGAGCTTTAAGAAGACCCCATGACATTTTCCCGATCGGACGATTTAAAGCATTCTATTTGAATCGACCTTTTTTTTAAAAGAATTTTAAACATTTTCCGCTGGCTTTTGTTTATTTTTTTTTTAATTTTAAGAAAATTATGTACACTAATTAAAAAATGGAAAGATTATAAATTGATAAAAGAGGAAAAATGAATCCCGTGAAGAAACTCCGAATCCTCGGAAATCCCTGGAATTAATATTGAAGTGTGATTAATGCATGAGGAACTCTTGTGAAATATTGATAAATGAATATTCATAATGGAATAAAAAGGATGAATTATGAGAGGGAGCAGAAAAAAAAGGGAGTGAAGAAAAAGAAAGGGTAAAAAATTTTTTTTATGAAATTGACTCTCCCATAAAAATTGAATATAGAACATCAAAAGCGTACTTTTCATATAAAAATCATCCGAGCGAAATTTGAGCCGAAAATAAACAGGGTCGGATACGGGTGGGATGGGGATTAAAACTGTAAAATAACGCCGGCCTCGGCATAAATTCCGTTTTATGAACTGCCTTATGTTGTTCACGTGCTGAAAATACCTCATGATAAAATAGAGTTATCGTTCTACATTATAAACTAACGTTTATGGCCCGTTAAGCCATGGCGACACTTGTACAATCAGTTATATTTTACAATCACATCTTATTCTTGATTAACTTTTCCGGGTCACACTTAAAGCCAGAAATTTTCTTTTTTTATTCAAAATAAAACTGGAGATTCCAGATAAAAAGTAAATTTTAAGCTTTTAGTTTAGTTTTCGGATTCATTATGGAAAACGTAAAATCGATAGGTTTATCTCCGTTGAGCATTTTGTTTGCAAAATAGTAAGCCATGTGAAAATATAGATTCGCTGACTAGGGAAAACCGTTGTTTACATATGATTATAGATCGGGATTGAACATGTTTCGTAGTTTCGTTGGGAGGGGGGGTTCGGTGCTGGTTTTGACCTAACCGACTGGGTGTAAATCGCGAGATGTTCCGAAAATTGGAATTGGTAAAATCATCGAGTTAACCACTGGTTGGTAAACGTGTGTATAATTAGGTGGTTGGGAGAACCAATCATTTTATCCGATACAAATAGTACACGAACCGTCTTGGAAAGTCGAAAGTCATACTTTTTTTTCGACCAAAAATCGTGGAAAGCGCCCAATAATTCTGAAAAAATTGTGTTTTCTGTTCATAAACTTATAAAAACCCAGTAATCGACCTCGCTATGGGCCTGATGATCGATTTGATCGATGATAGATAGTAATATTTATGGCAAAATGTTCTATTGGTTAAAAAGTAAAAAGTATAGTTATGAAAAAATATTCGAATTCAGGTCAAAGGGAATCTGTTGAAGTTATAAAAGAGAGTCTTTTACTAATAAAAAGTTGAAATTGGTCGTGAAATCATGTCTTCTTTCTTTTTTTTAATATTATAGACTCCCAATTCAGTGAAGTGTATTTTTGCGAGTGATGGGAGTATAAGGTTCGGTAAAGGGGTTGAGGGAGAAGGATGGATATGGTAAATCTATAAAACATGAGTTAGAGAGAGATAGGGGAGAGAGGTACTGTATAGTGAAGAGACGCGGGGGCAAATATTGCAGCCGGGTTCGTAGAGGCCATCTGAAAGTCAAATCCATACTCTCCGGGTCCCTTCCCTTTACAAACTCAGTTACAAGTCTTGGTCCGCTTTTCGCCCATATAAGTAATTCCGAGTTATTCCAACTAAGCTTTTCACCCACCCCTAGCATTGTGCATCCCAAGCCCCTCCTGACGTATACTTTTCCCGGATTTGCCGGAGATTAACAACTGTTTACTCTTCCTAATCCAAGGGTAAACACGACGTACAAAGATAACAGAAACTTTAATAGCGTTTTCTAGGTGAAAATTTTCACAAGTACTTTTTTAAAAATCAATGAAAAGTTTTCAAATACTTTTTTTTCCCCCCTCTGTTATTTATACATGCCAACCCCGATATGAAATGTAGATCATCAAAATTGTGTGTCAAGCGTTTCGAGAGCGAAATGGCCAGCAATAAATAAGTCATGCGATTTTGCATCATATACGACGTCCTGCTTGAAAATTAAAAAAAGAGAAAAAAAAATTTTTTTACAAAAGGGGATTTTTTTTTTACCCCGAGCCCACTCCTTTCGCCCACCGGATCAATGTGGCTATTTTTATGCCTACGTTGCAGTTTAAACTTCCTGCCTAAAGCTAAATATTGAAACAACTTTCATTTTAACACGAAATCCTTTCAAATGAAAATTTTCTCGAAGGTTTGTGTTTGTCATCGCAAACATAATAAAAAAAAATTAAACCAGCTGTACGTAATAGGCCGAGCTCATACAAAAACGCAATTTAATTAAGTATAATAGACGATTTTCGACGAAAATATCGAGAAAATCGGTCAAAATTTCAAAGGTGTTTTCCGGCAAACATTCTAATTTAATAAAATTCCAAAAATCCGTTTTCAAAAATAGGTGAGAAGGGTGGTTGCATTCTTTTTGAAGAGGAGGGTGGGGGGGGGGGACTTATTTTAGGCATATTCTTTAAAAAAAATTCTTTTGAAATTGTATAAATGGGGATTATCGACCAGAAAATTGAGAAAAACGGCCAGAATCTAATTAAAATGGTGGTCTGTAGGCTGGAAAACCGTGGAAAAGTGTTTGTTTTTTGATAAGAATATCAAAATTGATAAGAATATCGGGGGGGGGGGGATTTTTTTAGGCATACTCTTAGAAATAATTGTTATGAAATTGTATAAATGGCGATTATCGACCAGAAAATTGAGAAAAACGGCCAGAATCTAATTAAAATGGTGGTCTGTAGGCTGGAAAACCGTGGAAAAGTGTTTGTTTTTTGACAAGAATATCAAAATTGATAAGAATATCGGGGGGGGGGGGGGATTTTTTTAGGCATACTCTTAGAAATAATTGTTTTTAAATTGTATAAATGGCGATTATCGACCAGAAAATTGAGAAAAACATCCAGAAACTTATTAAAATGGTGGTCTGTAGGCTAGAAAACCGTGGAAAAGTGTTTGTTTTTTGATAAGAATATCGAGAAAAACGGTCGAAAATTCTGGTAAATAAAGTTAAGTTAGTTTTCTGACCTTAAAATTGATAAAACCTTCAGAAAATCTTGTAAAAGTTGAATTTTCCGGGTAAAAATGAAGCAAAGCAAACCAGGTTGTACGCGCAAAAAGCGTTAGGCTTTTTCGTTGTAAAAGCATCTCCACTGTTTTAATTATTTTCCACTTTCAACCGATCCTTCATGAAGGAATTAAATTCATTTAATAAAGTTTCTAGTGGCTGGCAATTTGGACGGGTTTTTATCGACTTTTTACCTCCGGACAGATAGGCCAAGATTTTATCAACAAAAACACGGAGGGAAGGGACGTTCCCTCAACACGCGAACTTCACATTACCTTTCATATTTACAACGACCGACTTTTACCCTCCCTCATATATGACATTTTAGAATCACTTTTCCAAATTAAAAAAAAAAATGAAAAACCCCAATTTTTTAAAGGTTAAACATTTTCTATATAGATAAAATATTCATAACCGTTTTTGTTCTTCTATTCCTCCTCATTATTATACCATATTTAATTAAATCATTTTTCCATCAGTGTCATCATGTAAATACTAATTTTAACTTTTCTTATTAAAAACTTTATAAACTTTATGCAAATTTAATAAACCGCACAAATTGATCCAAGGACAAAACACGCAATTTAGGTTGGCTTTTAAAGTGACATGAAACCAAGAATATGTTTATAAACTCCGAGCTTTATTTATTTTAAGAATAAAAACGTCGACTTTTTTCCCCTCTCTCGATTTTAACTATAAGTAAAACCTTTTCAATTCTCAAGAGAAACGATTTTCCGACGTATTTAAATGGAAAGACCGACATTTCCGCTCGTTTATCATGAATACGTTTTTTTAAAAAAACTAGAATTTTCAAATCTCTTCTACCTATTTTATTTTCCCCCACGTTCTTATATAAAACCCAGAATCAATGTTGACGTTTTGATTTACTTTTGTGTCTTCTGAACTTCTAAATCCATAACCTATTAAAAAATAAATATTATTAGGTAATATAACTGATATCTCACGACGCGTTTCGGCAAAATTAGCCTCTTCAGGTGAGCTATTCCCTATCGTTTCCAGTAATTTATCCCATACTCCTCTAGAGATGGGTTCAACGGGAAGTGCTTGAAAGTGATCGGGAGGCATCCTCAATGTTGACCACAGTTCACTACAAGATAGAGCCACAATCGCTACTTTATTAAGTGAGGTTAAGGAGTTCATTTTGAACGCCTAAATGCAAGAGGCTTTCAAACTGAATAGGCAAATGCGGCCCGCCACAAATTTTGAAAAGCGAAAAAGGTCCTCTTACAGCAGTTTCAAACTGATTTCGAACTCCTTGAGCATGCGCAGAACGATTTTCACTTAAAATGACGTCATATTCTTATTTGGCGGACAAATCGTTCTGCGCATGCTCCAGGAGTTACAAACCTGTTTAAAACTGCATTTGGAACAAAGCTATTAAGTGGTCCCATATTAGGATGTTTCATTTGAGGCGCTCCGGGTACGAAGGGCGAACTCGACATCGGACAAATTTTTATTTTTCATTTTCAGATTCTAGACCTTTTGAAGAATACACCCATGTAATTTTTATATAGAGTTTGCCCTTTTTTCCCCTTTAAAATACGTAAAAACCGATATGCGGCAAAGCTCTAACTGATATCCGAGCGGGTACGAAGGGCGAACTCGTATCCTAGTCCACTACCCCCACTCCTTTTCCGGGAGCCCCACTCCTCTTGGAACAGCTCACCGCCACGAAATAAAAATAAATTATACATTTTGTGAATTAATAATCGTAAAAAATATTCGAAAATTTTTAAAAAACCCTTTCCTCTATGATTATATAAAATCTGAAATCTCGCCACGAAAATTCCAGAGAGTGACTTTTCTGTCGAGTTCGCCCTTAACAGAAAACTTTAAAATGCGAATATCTCGAAACTACGTTTTGTCGAGTTCGCCCTTCGTACCCGGAGCGCCTCATTTCAACTTCCTTAAATAGAAGTTATTCCAACACTCTTTGGGAAAGGGTCTTCCTTACCCCGTAAAACAAAATTTATTTTTGTGCCGGCCATCCGAACATTTTTCTGGCACACTTAACGGCCAAAATTATAAAAAACTTCGATTTTATTATAAACATTTTTAAAACTTTTTCTTAATCAATATGTCTTAATGAACAAATAAATCGCCTCTCAATTTATAACCGGGAGATGAATGTCTCGAACTATTTAGCCCGATGACGCGCTGTTTACTCTCCCAGAACAATGAGGATGGAACCGGAATCTCTAAAGGTCTTCGACCTTTTTTGAGAAAAAGAAAAAAAAATCGATCAATTTTTCGGCATTTTAAAACGCCTTTTCTAAGAATCCAGAAATATAAAAAAAGAGCGTTGAGAAAAAATTCTTTTAAGCACACAAACATACAAGCAATCATTTTAATCACACCCTTAACAGCATACCGCCGTTCTCGACTGCAATCTCGTGTTGTTATTGTGTATGAAACATGGCCATTTGTTTAAAGCTTTTCTATTTCAAACTTTTTTTTTAAATGTCAAGAAAGCGGGACTGTAATAGCACGAAAGATGGAATTTTTTTATGTCCGTTTTTTTTTTAAAGTCTTTAAATTGAAGAATATTTTACTCTCGAGAGAAGAAAGGCGAGGAGGAAGCTATTTGCACGTCTTGGATAGACAAGTCGTGTCCATTGTTTGGTAGATATCACATACCCAGCCGACCACACTTCCTCCCATACCTCTTTAACACTGTTCTCTTTATACAATAAACGGTTCAACGTCTTATTTAAATAAATTGAAAGGCCTCCTTTACTTCAACACACAAAATCTTTTTGGTAGCCCAGACATTTCAAAAAGAATTTTTTTTAATGTGTTAAAAACTTGGGATTTATATTATCGTTGATAAACATTTAGGCTGCATTTATCAGGCAATCCTTAGAAAGCTAGGGCCTTACAAAGCGAATTTTCCAAGGATGGAGAAAGGAAGGGCTGAAATCTGATCCGTCGGTAAATCCTATTATTCCACCCTCTTGCATAAAGATCCTTTTCGCATCCTCGAGGCTAGAATTTAGTTTCTGGAAAGGGAATTAAAGGCAGAAGGTTTCGGCGTAAACAGAATTTTTTGTCGGTTTTCTTAGCGGATTTCGTTGTGTTCTTTTCTCGTGACCTCTCCACGCTCACGAAGAGAAGAGACAAGGAAGAACAAAGAGGTGGAGGGAGGAAGGGCGATAAGGTAGGAAGCAGGTGGGTGGGTGTGTGCTCAGCCGTCTCGTTCGTCACACACTATCTAACACAACTCAAATCTCTTCGTTATTTCCGTGACAATGAGAGCAAAAAAAGAACAAAAACCGTTTAACATTTCATCAGGGCCACATAGATTTTTTCCTAATCCTAATCGTCAGATAGTAAGGAAAAGTATCCAACTATATAGTTCAGAAAAGGGCGTTTTCTCGGATTGGTGGGCACAGGAAGCTTTTTAAAACCCGATTTTTAGGCGTTTTTCTAGTATTTTCTCTTAAAAACAATCCTTGGTTGTCAGAAATTCATGAGGTTCTATTTTGCCAAAAAAATTCATTTTTTAGCAACTTTTTTGGTACTAATCTTTGATTATTTTTGAGGAAACAACCCATTTTGATGAATCAACGACAATTTTTTTTTTGGCTAGGGAACCCTATTTTCAGCGCCTTCTATGATTTTTTACTAAAAATCCCTTTTTAACCAAATTTTTGGGCGAATTCTCAGTATTAGGTAGATTTCTTTTCTTCGAAATCTACCTATTAATTAATTTTGTTAGCTTTATTAAAAGGTTCATAATTTAAAAGATGAGTTCCATGCTTAGAAATTAGTTTCCGGAAGTCTTTTAAACAGTACGCTTTTCATCGGGCATTCGAAGGAACCGTGAATGACGTAAAAGGAGGCTGAGTCTACGACGATGCCCTTGGTCTTTCAACTTTGACCCCGTCCACGCATCACTTTCCACCCCACTCCGCACACAAAAGTCGGAAACTCTTTGAACTCTTTGAGCCGTATAAAGGGCTATTTCTAGTTTTCGTCTTTTAAAATGTAACCTAATAAATTCGGGGAAGTACCTAATATAGATTTTAAGGAGAAAGGTCATCAAAGGAGAGAAAAAAAAGTTAGAAATATTGTTTTGGATTAGGTCCAAGACAAGGGGGAAAAAAAGGTCTGTAGGGTTGTAATAATCGATTTGTTCAACGAGATGTCATACAAGGGAAGAAATAATTTTAATAACTCCTTTTGTTAACATAATCCTGTTGCTCTATGGAGAAAAAAATTATCCTTGCATTTTCGAAAATTTCGAGAATAAAGAGAATGTTTGAAATCCAAATACAAAGGGCCCTAATTGCTGTAACAATGGTTGTTCTATTGACATGCACTTTGAACATGGCAAAAGTTTTTACAATACAAAGTTTCTATGAATATTTACCTCTATGATTTTTTTTCTGGATGTAAAATAGCGTTTTCGATTAAAAGCAGAACTTTTTAAGGGTTAAAAAAAGTTTGCCGAAGAGGAATAAAAAGAGCCCGCGGTCAAACATCTGCTACAGCTGCCTGAAAACGTGCTTTCAACGCCAATTAGTCACCGATCCATATTTACACTTTCCACCTATTTTTTTTTTCTTTTTTTTTTTCAGATAAACTATTTATTTTGAGTAGGAAAATCAGTTTTTTCTTAACTGGGATGGAAAAGTTTAATTTTATTTCAAGATTTAATTGACTGCGGGGAGAGTTCAGGTTGAAAATTGGATTTTATAAATTCTAACCATCATTTGGAAGATCCAGTGGGAGTTGCTAATTGAAAGTGAAGGCCTCCCCCCTCGAAAACGTGATTCTATTCAAGGAGGCTTTTCAATAGAAAATATACAAATCGGACTTTATTGCTTTATTTTATGAATCTCCCCCTTTTTTTTCGGTCACGTTTGACGTCGGTATGATATGGGCGGATTATACAGGGTTTAAAGCGTGTTCGGGGTAAAGAAAACGAGAAGACCCGGCGCGATGTTCGTGGTCTAGGAGTCCCCTCAAGTAATTTCTCACGGAGATAAAGGCGGAGTTTTTTAAGTTAGCGTGCTAGCGGCCAACTAGCCGCCAACTCACGACCCGGACTCCCTCCTCGCTCTATATCTCCTCGTAATCCTCTTATTTGCATTTCTCACTCAGAAACCCACCGAGACACTTTTTGTGTTTTACATAAAAATTTACTCTTAAATACTTTAAAATCTTCCCATAGAAGTAGATTGAAGAAAAAGGAAAAACAGGAGATACAAAGAGAGTCGAAGAAATCTTCTATTTCGCGAAAATATAGGCGCGTAAGTTAGAAAAGAGGATGCACCCTATGAAGACACAATTGTGTTATTTTGTTTTACTACACCAAATTTATAATTTTCCGACATATCTGACCAAAATTTTGAACTTTCTTAGTATTCTTACAGGGCAAAATAGGTAAAGAACTAATTTTAAAAAAAATGACCCTGCGGTAGCAGGGACTAAAAGGTAGATTTCTTTTCATGATTAAAATTAAAATGTATAAACACAAAATATATAATTATGTTATAAAAATGATGATATAAGAAAAATTGCGCCACTGAGCCCCTAGAAAAACATCTGATAATTTTATTAATAAAATATTTAATAATTTCCCGGTATAAATTCAAATTTTTTTTAAAGTTTAGCTAGTTCAATATTTTGCGCCTGGCTCGTCCAAACCTGCTTTAATTAATTTTTTACACGCCCTCGCAGGGGTCTTAAAGTTTTTTTTTGCAAAAGGACTAGGATTTCAATAGAAAATGCCAATTTTGTCTTTTAAGCCCTAAGTAAAGTAGGTGAATCGCTGGTCCGATTTCAGCCATTAACGAACTCGTCCGAGCTATTGAGATAAAAGCTCTAAATACCGGATATCGTCACCCTCACATTAAAATTGCTCCAGTTATCGTGCTAATATATATATATATATATATAAACTTTTCAACTGAGGATGGTTTTGGGGTCCAGGAGGTATGAAACGAAAAACGTATTGAAAATTTTTTGAATCTGCGACTACTTGGTACATTACAATAGGTAGATTTTTGAAGAAAAGAAATCTACCTAAAACCCTTGGATGTTAGAACTCACATTTTCGTTGGATATGAATAATATCTCAAAATGATTCAAACTGATTGTATAAGATGGAGGTGAGAAGGGAGGCCGTTTTGCGGGGAAGGACCTCTCCTGAGAGTTATATATCGTACGAAATGTATCATGTGCCCCAAAGGTGGTCGGTTTGATAGCGGGGGCAATATGTGGGGCAAAAGATACGGGTAACAGCTTGGCTTCCACATGTCTTTTTTTTTAGACCTCACCACCATCTCGCCCCGCTCTTGATCGATTTCTACCCTAAAAGCGCCGACGACTGACCCATTTAGTTTCACAAAAATATTCATTATATTTTCCTTTTTCTGTAATTTTTCCAGTAAGAGAGACTGAGTCGAATTATCTCCTATGAAAATTTTTTTTTCTTAACCTTCTGGATAAAATACATTTTGGGGTAACAATAGAGTATAATGTGAAAGGTGAGAGTGATAATGCATCCCTATACTATCGGGAAACAACCCCCTCACTCCCGCCCTCTTACGGAGGCGGACGTATTTTTTCATAGTAGATAGGAATCTCGAGTGAGTACGCGGGACGTTTATGTACATTTCCTGTTTGGAACGGTCCCAGGCTGTTATCGCTACGTTAATAAAACCATATTTCCCTAATGCCCGCGGTTAGATACGCCTGGAGACACATTAAACCCTCAACCCCCTTTTCAACCCCTCCTTTTAAATGGCAAAACTAAGAATTAAATTCAACTCCCGGCGGAAATTTAAAAATATTCTTCTTATAAAACTTCCTAGAAGTATTGATGATTTAGCTAATTTATCTCAATATCTCTTCCAATAGCGATTCATCTTGATATGATTGAGAGTAGACTTCGATCAGCTGTACGCAATAGATTTGATTCATTCATGATGATATTTATATTTAACCCAAAATCAGTTGATTCTATCATTAATTTCAAATGCTTTTGGTATTTGAATTTTAATGGGGAAAAAATCAGTTTTTTTAATTTCTCGTTTACTTTTACATGTCGTCACGTTAGTTCTAACACCTGACAAGTCATTTTTCCAAGGTTTTAGGAGAGCCAAAATACGGATTAATTTCTCATTGGAATCAATCAATCACCTGTTGGCTAAATCGTGAACTACGCGTTTTCTGTTGGTAATAGAGTTAAACTACCAACGGAATTTGATTCACCACAAAATTTACCATCAGAAACAATGCCAATATCAAAATTGATAAACAATGAGATAGCCTGTGTTAGAACTAACGCAACGATTTATTTAAATGTTAATGAGGGAGAAAGGACGAAAAAACGGATATTCCACGACCGGTTTCGGTGAAAACGCCTTATCAGGCCGACTATTTTTTTTCGTTCTCTCTACTAATTTAATAGACCACACGGAAAGTTTTTTTTTTTTTTTTTTTTTTTTTTTTTTTTTTTTTTTTTAAGATGAAACCGTAGTTGACGATTAATATGAATTTAAAAGCAATTTTTTCCTCACGTATTTAGATTAAAAAATCGTCACTGTTAATAGTCCAGAAAACTCATTTCCGGACTTATTAAGACGTAAATCGTACCCATAAATTCTAACTAAGTCCATATTAAACAACGCATGAAAAGAAAATTTAAAGCTGGGAGGAAAAAAAAAACCTCGGTGTGTTCCAAGCCACAAAATAAAAGCAGATCGTGCACGGAGTAGAAAAATCAACACGTTACTTTTTATTTATTCTGTTATACTTGGTAGAATGCCAGGTACCGTTTTTTTCTGCCCCACTTTTTTTTTTTTACTCCGAATGCTGGAAGTCGCCCTGGGCTCTTCCTTGCTGTTTACGACCGGAGATACTCACCGTTTTCCGTACACGCCCGAGAAACAAGATCTTTTCCGCTTAGCATCTTTCATTTATCATTTCTATCCCCTTCTCAAACCACCACAACCGCTTACCACTCGTCTTCCACGTCATACGATGATTAAAATGTTCCAACTCCAGTTATAAAATGATTTTAAACTCCTGCAGAACGATATGTCCGTCAAATGACTTCAGATTTGAAGTACAAATTGTTCTGCACATGCTCCAGGAGGTCCATTAAGCTGCATTTTGAACAAATCTAATATAAAAAAATATAAAAACTATTTTTTTTAAGTAGAAAGTAATCAGAGATTGAAGTGGAGAACTAATAATTTACATTTATACTCGGCGTATGTGGAGTTTAATCTTTACCCTACAAACTCTGATTGAACAGAGTTTAATTAAACTTTATAAATAAACTAAACCTTGTTTTAGTTAACATTGAGCCATTAAATTTATATTATAAACATATATTTTATTACTTAATGTTTGTTTTGTTGGGTGAAGTCAAGTGTACTTTTATGATTAGAGTTAATAATCTAAAATTGGCGTTTTTATAATGGGGATTTCAGTTTTGGCCGTATTTAAATAAACATTATAAATTTTAGTAATTAGCGAGACTTCTATGTCGGCAGTTCCACAGTGAACTTTTATTAAAATTTTACCTTAAATTGGTTTATTATTTATTCATGATTAAATTTAATGAGCTTGTGATTTATTTAGAATGATTATTTAAATACGGGACTGCCTTCCGTATTCCTCCGGTTGACAAGTCTTTGTTGATGTGTTTCAATAGGCAAACGTAGCAGTCGAATTCCTTTTGTAGTCGACAATGAATGTTTGCCCGTTGTCATCGCTTGTCTGTTGTGGACATCCTCCCTTTGTGCCGTCTCATTCCGCTTAATCACATCACCAGAAAGGGACTTTCGTCATTTTTCTGAAGACGTTAATTTTTATTGGTCACCAATTCAACAATGCTGCCGTTCTTAATACTTACTTCTACCTCAATGGCAACCTGTCTTCCTGGATTGCATTACTGTAAAAATAAGGTGAAAAGAAAAAGGTGCTCTAAGATTAACTAAGGTCTCAATTTCGGAAGAACCTTGGGCTAGAAATTCAAAGGTCGTAGGTTCAAATCTTACAGAAGGGCCTAACTTTGAAATCTACCAAGTAGTAGCAGAATCAAAAAAGTTTTCTTTTTTTACTCATTTCTTCTTCGCGGTTTGATATTTAATTATTTCTTTCTTTTTTCAAAACGCAATAAAAAGTTTTTCATATTCGAAAAAGGTGGTTTTAGTCCGTTATTAAAATTTGTCGACTTACAAGCAGGATCTCCGATATGAAATGAAATTCTGCGGGGAAACAACTTTTTTCATAACGCAGTCCAAATAGACAACAATAAGCTTGTTTTTATATTAGAAAAATCTTGATTTTCCACCCTTCTTTTGGCTTATTTCGAAGTGTATCAGACGAAATGAACTGTCCACAGCAATGTGGTCTCCTTTTTTGAGTTATGGCCATACTTAAAAACGGCTTCTCCATTTTACCAGGGATATTAATCATGTTAAACTACTCCAGAAGGAAGGGGAAAAAATGGTTAAAGGGTTTATTGATCTTACAGGGCCTAAGTAATTCGGAGGAGCCCTCCGGGTAGCCTCTAACACAATTAAAGCTGAGGAACCAATCGTCAGAACGGAGGGGTCGAATTGTTTACACTCCACAACAATCACAGTTTCGAGATTAGAAAACCCCGTAGTCGACCCCCGGGTCGGAGGCCTCTTTGTTAAGGGAAAATCTCGACAAAAACATCGCTTTCTTTTTAATTCCTCGCCCTTGCTTTCTTTTAATTCCCATTCTCTTTTTTTATTTTTTTTTTTTGTACAAAGTAATCGAGAAGGGTTTCATTTACTCCCCCTTGTAAGTCGTAATTGGGTGAAACCATAAATTTTCTTTCAATGGGTCTTCTTCGTCAAAAGTTTCATCTGTCTTATTTAATGATTCCCTCCATCTGTAAATAACGTACTTCCCCCCGCGAATTTTGGGGTGAACGCAAGTTCTTCAAAGTTGAGAAGACATGATAGAATATGTAAAAACTTTAGCGGTGGCTCATTAAGCTGTAGGGCACGATCGGTGCCGTTTCTCATTAGAACAATCTGATTTTCTTTTAAAAGGTGTGTCACGATTTGAACCGTACGCATCCGGACATTGACTTTTCCGGTCATTGAGTTCTACCCATCATTTACAGAACAAGATTTCTAAAATAGCTTATCAAAAGACTATTGAAAAGTGCTCATTTGGGGTGCCTGTGCCTTATGAACTTTTTGCAGAATGAAAAATAAAAATTAGAAATGAGGAAAAAACTTCGAGTTGAGTCGACCGTAAAATAATATCGGATTCGGAAGTCTGTGGAGGCTTTGTTTGCCGAGCAAATCCTCACAGTGCAAACAGACGGGTGACTCTATAACTCAGTGGAAGGCCCAACAGGTGGCTTTCTCTTAATTCCATCCGATAGGCTAAAGTCCGCAAAAAATCGAATCGTTTTGGACTCTGACAAAAAATTTATGATGCAAAACCAGCATTACATATCAGCTCGGCGGGGAGATAACTAGATTACCTAACTCTTTTTAGCGGAAGTGTCAAATTATAGGAAAATTACTAAAATTTTTATTTTTGTGGGCGGATAAAGATGTAGCGATAGAGAGTGTTTGGTTTACCATCTCCTGGCTATTACCTGCTCTTTCCCGACACCCACTGAAGAGGTAGAACTGAATAATCATTCAAGTGGGTGTGGGAATGCTTAAAAAGAATGATAGAAAAGTAGAAAGTTTTTAATTCGAAAATTTGTTCACAGGTCGTAAACGGACAACAAAAACCAGGTATGTTCGATTTTTTAAGAAAATTGTACTTTTCGTAATGAAATACGATAACATTTTATGAAGGAAAAAAAGAGGGAAATTGCTATCAAGTTAGTGCTCCATTTAACTTTATCAATAGAGGAGCTCGGGCTGGTTCTCCCATTAAAGGGGTTGAGACTCCGGCCGGCCGGGAAGGGGTGCGGACAGGTTGTGTGGCACTTTTGAGGGGGTTCGAGCCTCCCCATTGTGAACGAAGAGGATGTTTGCCCATTATTATGAAAGGGTGAACAAAAGGGAAAAAAGAGTGGACAGTTGATAGACGACATCTTTCAGCTTACCAACATTTTCTCTTTCAAAAGCCTTCAATATTTAAAAAAAATTCTTAAGTTGGTACAACATAAAAAAATCTGATTCTAAAAAGTCTAAATATGCTTCCTCCCGCCTAAAAATAACCTTTTTTTGTTGCAAAATGTTTAATGACGGTCCGCAACTACCTCAGTAGGACCCTGCGGTTATTTTGGCGGGTGTTCGTCGCGCTTCCGTCTCACGACGGGGGCATCGCCCGTACGCCGAACCGCCATGGCCGCCCGTCCGCGCGGTATAAAACGACGGTGTCGAACCCCCGCAGGTCTCGCGTAGATACGGCTGTCCGCTCCAGGCTGGGTGAGCTGGGCGTTCGAGACACCGGCGATTGCTGTGATGAATAAGAACTAGAGGTGAAAATGGGAATATAAAGGATTTTGGAGATTTTGGGTTTAATTAGAATATACAACAGGAAAATTCGTTGATAAGATGTTAATGTAAATGACTAAAAGGGTATTAAAATAAGTATGAGACATAAATGTGGCTTTTGCACCCGTGTATATGTGATTAAACGAAAGAGGTTTTCGGATTAAATATTCAGTTGAAATCTCCGAGTTTGATGTAAGGGAGAAAGGAAGGGCTTTTGGGTTGTTGGAGGTTTTGCTAAGGTTTCTGTTGGTCGTGGAGGGAGAAGGGAGCCCTGTGTGTAGGTGAGTGGCTTCAACTTTAACACGGGCTCACCCCACTTTCAAATATTCATAACGGACAATTACTTCCTGACTTGAGGAACAAAACGCTATTCCTCCGTCCTCATTTACGACGACATTCAGAAAACCGTGGAAATTAATAACAGCGGAGAATGAAAAGTAGGAGGGTGAGACGGAACGACGTTCTATGTCTTAGTGTCCCCTTCACCCTCAGTTTTCTGTCCCCAACGTTCAAGGGAAAAGTTATAAAAAATATTTCGTAATGAAAACTCTACATTTTTTAGTATCAAAATTAAAATTCTTTTCAAAAGTTATTACCGTATTCTACCCTCAATTTTTTTTTACTTCACGCACACGTGTTCCAACGTCGTTACTTTTGATTCTCCATTTGAAAGGAAAGCGTTGACAGCTGTCTTTTTGAATTGACAAAAAAATATTGCTGCTATGTTATATTTTATTTTAGCTATTTAAAATAAAGAATACAGCTGATCAATTCTCATTTTTCTTTGCCATCCATTGCCTTAAACGATCCCTTTCAGCCTTGATCATTTTAGTTTTAGAATGAAGGAAAGTATTTAACGGAGAATCTTGGGATTACATTATTCGCTTTCTAAGCCAACAGCGATTATGGAGTTCTCATGCGACAGCTACTGTTATTATACCATCGGGGGAAACTATCTCGTGAAAATTATTAGTCTACCAAACTTTATCCCACTTCCGCCAATTTGCCTAATTACGATAAAATAACGTTTGTTTAAAATTAATTTCGAATTAGTATGAACCCACGTTTATAGTACACGTTATTATTGATAAACCGTCTGGACTAAACATTAATCTCACGTATTACAACGCCGTTTTAATAAAATTGAATTGTTGAATTTCCCGCCGATAAAGCATTTTAATGGTTCATTTTATAATGAACCCTAAGTTTTACGAGGCACTATAATAATGGAGGTGAATAACGCATTAGTTTAAACAATAAATTACCTTCTTGGAAATAATATTAATTTTAGGAACAGAAGGAGTTTATAAGGGAAAAAATGTACTCTGAAATTCATACAAATTTTGTCGGGAGTTTGGGGGATTTGAGGGCACAAAAGGGACATAGTTAACTAATAAAAAATTTGCTCTACGTCATGACTTTAAGCTTATAGAACCTTTAGGTCAAGCTGTTGATCATTGTTTGTCAAAATAATTATTCTCGCCTTTTGATTTGATTGATAGGTGGCGAAAACGTAGACAAAAGAGCCGGCACCTTTCATTGGGAGCGCGGGGGCTTCGCGATCTATTCAGGGCTCTGACATTTCGGTTCCGGGCCCTCCTATTGTTCCCTAAAGGGTCTCGGGTAACAGTTCGATAAGCTCGAAACGGCCTCGCACGCGGCGCACGTTCATTTATATCAATCAGAGTCCTCTCGTCCTCTAATATCTCATCCCGCGCACAATCCGACCAGATGGGTCACCCCTGTTATCCAATTAATCCCAATACTTTTTTTAAGTCCTATCATAAAAACATCATAAGGTGTATTTTAAAAAGTCAGAATTTACAAAAATTTAAAAAGTTTTTAGGGAAAAATCGAGAGTTTAATAGCTTTTTATGGCAATAAGTAAAACTTGTCAGAAAACAAGCTATTATGATGTGTTGTTGGGTTGGGTGGATGGAAAAAGGATTCTCAGAGGGTGAGTAAGAAAAAAAAAAACTTTTTCACGAGACTTTTGCCCAACTTTTCCCCCTTCTTTCACTTTTTTTTCCTCATGATAAGATAACCCTCGATCCTTTGATTTCAAATAGTAGAACCCATCAAAAAACGATTTTGTAAAAATAATTACATAATGTTTAAACAGAGAATAATCAATATCGCCGTTTTGCGGAGGATGTTTGCCACTCGACTACTTGAAGCATCTGAGCGTAAATCAACCTCGAGTGATAATTTCTACGGAAGTAGAAAGCCAGGATGTAATTAATTACGGCCGATCCCATTTTTTGAAATTTATGCATCTTTTGTTACTGAAATCTCAAGGATCGAAGAGAAGTTCCCGGGGAAATTCAAATATCCAGGCTAAGGGGTGTCTTCACCGAAGAAATATCAGCACTATTGCCCTTATTGCAGAGGTACATTATTTCAAACAAAAATCTAAGATTTTATGGGCTACTTCCTTGGAAGCTCCTGACTTTCATGGTTTAAAGTTTAGGCGAAAAAAGTGGTCGTAAAAGGTACTAATTGTTAATTAAAACGTGTGTTCCTTTTCTTTATGGCTTAGAAAAAAAAATTACATTTTTTTGACAAGTAGTCGAACAAACTGTGCGGAACGTATAATTAGATTTAGACAAGGTCCGATGAATAATTCATGACCCAAACAGCTCAACGGGATTAATCTTATTAAAGTCATCAATCACTTTCGGTTCTGATGGGACAGTTCTTTCCGACAATGTTTATCAAGGCTTTGTCCTCCGTTTTCGTCGGTAGATACCGTAGGGCAATATTAAAGAGGATGGAAAAGGGGTTGGATCGGGGGGGACGCGGTTGATGCCCGTCATACCTCAAGGCACCGTATTGATTCTTAGGCCACAAAGAAGATATTGTAGAAGGGAGCGTTTCTTTCAAACAAATGGGAGGGAACGTAGGTATTATCACGGAAAAAAAAACGACAAAGGACAGCACATATTTAAATAAACAATTTTTCCATCTTGAACAAAATCAATATGGGCACGGTCGGCTTTTTAAAGTAAATTCTCATTCTTAAATCTTGATTTCTAATAATACAGTTTCAGGGAATCGTAATTTGCTCTACCCGTACACGACTCACAAAACGAGGCTTTATAACCCAGTTTCAGGGAGTCGTTCAGACTCAGTTCACAACGTTGTCACTAGAGCAAGAATCGAAACATGGTTTTTCTGATTAGCTATAACAGCACATAGAAATTACCTATCCCAAAACGTTCCCGCCAATTTTTACTTAGCGTAGATATTAAGTTTATTTGACAGTTTTTTAATTTTAACTTCCAAAATCCTTTCAAAAAGTATGGAATCAATTTTCCGTCTTCGATTTTAGCCTGTTGAGATGCTAGTGGATAACAAAATAACCTTCGTAAAACATAACCTTACGTTTACAGGGAGTTGGGAAGTGAGTCGTTCGCGTATACGACTCAGATGAGTCGAATTGCATAACGAGTCGTGTGAACTTGGGTCGGATACGGGAAGGGAAATTACGATTCCCGGAAACTCCTATTGAGTCATGTCCTCAGAATGGGCGGAGTTTCACTCAGGCCTTCCCCACAATTAACGCTCTAGTGAGAAAAATGATTTACCCAAATTTCGGGGGTCCTCACAAATCTATTGCGCCAATGATGAGGTTGACAATAATGAGGTCTGTTAAAAATCGAAGTTGGTTAATGATCTTGTTCTAAAAAGCTTTTCATGTTATAATTTATAAAGGATTGGTAAAAGGGTAAATGGATTTGTATGGGATGTTGGGGCTTTGTGAGAGGGTCCCTTATTACGTAAAGAAAGGGATCCCGCGAGGACAGAGGGATATCCGAGCTGATTAGCTGACCGGACTGATTTTAAGCAGCTTTGGAACGTTAGGTCAGTCGGCATTGATTAGCTCTCCCCTTCTCTCTCCTCCCTCGAAACTCCGTCTAATTAGAAATATGACATCCCCAACTGCCTTCCCCTACAGAAACTGTCCTAGCAAAATAATAGGCGGATGGCAGGTAGTTTCGAAATAACAGACGTTCTTGATGACGTCGGAAACTGCAGACGTTTACGGAACATCTGTTTCAAATTAATAGAAGAATAGAGAAAATGAAGTTAACCCTTTTCTGACTTGTGAATAGGCGGTGGACTTAATCTTATTTGCGGTCGAGGGTGGCTTTTTGGGGTCCTTCCAGGGCTCTCACTCACACACTAAGCCTTTCAGGTAATGACCTGCAGACTCGACTCTAGAGGGCGGAAAGAGGGTTTTCCAAAGTATTCTTCCGCCCCATCCCAGATCCACCGCTCTTTTTACCCCTACCAAAAACTACCCTCCCGTCCCTTTTAATCTCGGATCGAATTAAGCTGTCATTCTTCGTAAAACTCTTTGGAAAACCGTTTTTAATCCTTTTTAATAGAGTTTAGACCTTTTAAAAATATTTAATAAAATTAATCCAAGCACAACAATAGCTTCTTTTATTTAATCCTCATATTTAATATAAATCCTATAATAATTAACTAAGCTACAGTAATGGCGCCACTCTTTTCGACCCATTTCAAAACTTAAAAATTGACTTTTTGAATATCCGAACATCACGATTTTTATTCCATAGGTTCAAAGACTCTACAGCACATAACCATTAGCTCATGACACCTATAGAAAGGGTGCCATAAAATTAAAAAGCAGTACGTTTAACTACTTTTTTTCCTCTCATAAATAAGTAAAGGTCTTAAAAACTAATTGGAAGTTTTTAAAAAGCCTTTTAAAAATCAAATTAAGAAAAAAAAATCCCGCAGTTTCTACGATTAGAAGGAAACTAAAGGTGCAGTTAGGAGTGGCTGCCGCGCCTTTCGTTTCCTTCCAACCAAACCTTCCTTTTTTTTCCTCATTGTTCAAGCAGATAATTATCTTATTTAGTCATCTTTTAGCGGACTCTTATCTGAGAGCAAAAGTCTGTCCAATGGGGATTCCCATTGTTTGCAAATTAATCAGTCTTCTTTACATTTTCTCGTTTTATGTTAAAGAAAAAGTTAAAATAATAAAAAAAGAGAATAAATTAGCTCCTTAATTTTTGAAACAACTTCCGAATCCTTTCTGTTGAGCAACGCTATTTTTTATATTTAAAAAAAATCAATTTAAAATCTATGTAAATAGATTACCTACGCTTTATTTATAATAGAGTGTAATCATACCTTAAGGAAGAGACAAAATTGTTTTTTGAATATTATTAAAGAATAATTCACCAGAGGGCACTTTAATAGGCTATTTTTTTAGTCATGTTGTTTTAGGTCCATTGTTCGCCATTCCTATGCGCTTTATAAACCCACTCATTAGTTATTCTAATTTCAAATTTTCTCACATAATTTCTATACGTGGTTAGCTTTTTTTCTTCCTTCTTTCTCCTGGATCAATGAAGGGAGAAAGGAGGTTTTTAAGGTTTTCTATTCAGAAGGGACCACAAGGTGGAAGGTTTCCTGGGTAATCAGAACGAACCACTCTAATCCTGTTAGCCGAACACTCGCCCCTTTACGAATTAATTCCCTATGAAATTAATTCGCTTTACAATTTTCCGGGGTATAGATTTTTCGAGTTGGAAAATTTTCGACAAGCTTCCTCTTTTTAAAAATCATCCTCAAGAAAACGATTAGCCAACCTTTGAATCGAAATGGTAAAGTCAACAGAAAAATTTGGTGAAATATCCAAAAAAATTTCTCTTTGAACTCGTGTTTTCTATAGCCCGAAAAACACTTTTACCTGATTTTAGATAGATTTTTTTACGGTTTACTGGTTAAGAAACCTTTTTTCTTTCTTACCCGATTGTAGGGCTTGACAACGCCAATTTTATGATTTTTTTCCATCTTTCGACTAGGAGAAACGAAAAACACCCTTTTTTTACGGTCTTTTGATAGAAAACACCCTTTACTACAGTCTATCGCCCTAAAAACATCAATTTCATCATATTTTTCGTCTTTTTGCGGAAAAGAGGACCCTACAAATATTGTTTTTCCAAATTTTAAAATAAAAAGCGTTAAAATTTATACTGTAAACATATAATTTCTTTATGTGGCGAATAAAATATATGTTATTTCCTTGTGTAATTTCATCCTCTGCTGGTTCGAGATAGAGGTGAACGAATAAAAAATATGTGAAAGATGAACTCGCCGAGACAAGTGATGATTTATGACTCGATTACGACGAAACAAGAAAATTCTAGGCCAGTGTAGAATAATAGTATCGTTATATCGACATGAAACTATTTTAACCTTATCGACCTTACGTAAATTGATCTTTTTTCTTTACAAGATGACCATAAAAATGTTGGTTTGTAAGAAAAAGTGTAGGTTCTATCAGTTTTTAAAGAAAAAAAAATTAGATAAGCTATTAAGATGCTGGTCTCAGTCGCGGCGCCTGGCCTCTTGTCCAAGTGCCCTAAAGGCGGGTCGTGTCTGGTAACATTCCAAAGAATATCGCAAAAGAAATTTTTTTCCGTGACTTTTCTGAGGAAAAACGTTTTTTTTTAATCAAAAGTAAACATTTTATCGAACGGCTTAAAATTGTAAATCTGAGTTTACACCTAAATGTTCTATGGCGTTCGACACATGATTTAGTATAAATAATGCAAACGTGTTGTCAATAAACCCGCAGTCGGGAGATACAAAGTGTCGGAGCGTTGCCGCAGGCCTTTTACTGCCACCTCCCCTAAATCAGATTTATCTGAGTCGAACTGGGTCAGAGATGTCTATCCGCCTCGAAAAAGCTCAAGATGGATGGCCCTTACCTATTCAACCTTTACGAAACATTAGCACCCCTAAAATGCGCGTGCGCCACCATAAATTGAATACCAAATCGGACAAACTTGTTAACCATGTCAAATACTGTAGTAGCATAATTAAATTAAATCTGAACAAAAGTAATTCTGGTGGAGAAAGGTCAAAAGTTCACTTATACATATTATAGCATAGTAGTCATCTCCGCATCAACGGTACTCAGAGGTTCCGCCATAGCGCCACCGTCGCATTTCTACATCTACGTCTAGTTTTTACCGGATTAAACGGGTGTTTCTACACCAGAAAATCTAAAAACCACCCAAAACCCCAGAAAAGAGATTTAGACCGCCCGGGCACCTCTTTAAACGGGTGTTTCTAGACCATAAAACAGAGTAAAATGTCCCAAAACTCGTTAAGAATGGAGTATAAACGCCCGGAGGTCTGTTGGGAGTTTATAGACCATAGAGGAAAATGAAAACCTGTTAAAAACGTTGCTAAAAGCTCGGATGTTTATTTCGGACCGGAAATCGAGGAACACTCCTATTTATCGAGAGGCTGCATGAGCAGTCCAGGCTAATTCCACCCCCCCCCCCCCCCCAAGTCTGACAATTTTTTAAGTCCGCAAAGTAGGTTGCACCTAAGTTCTCCACGTTTTCTTCAAGAAACATTATTATTTTAAGCTATTCTAAAGCTCTAGCCAAACTCCCAACGAATATGACTTGGAGAAAAAAAATTTTGAGGTTACACCTTAAAAAATGAAAAGGCTTCCGCTTTCCTCCCTTTTCGTACATCGGAATCGGCTCGTTTAAAAATACATTTATTGGTGCGGGGGAGGCCACAGATGTTATGTGTAAAACATGTACGCATCGTGATCCGAAAATGGGGTTGAGTCGCCGAACGCGCCCTTTCGAACATCCGAACATTCCCCTTCGCAAAACGTTGAAGAGTACAAACATTCCCCCGTATGTCTCCGTTTTAATGCTGTTTAATGAGAAGAACATTTGGAACAACATGTAGTTTACATACTTGTAACATTACCCAACTTCCCTAATTGTTTCCAAGTAGGTACGATATTATGGACATTAAAATAAGGACTTTTTCATATATTTTTTAAAAAGCTTTTTACCTTTTATTTGGTCCTTTACTCTCAATTTTTCTTCGCGAAAACCCGATTCAAATATGCTGATCCATCTTTTTATGTCTTGTCGTTTATATGAAGTGTTCCTTAGCTCGTTTATTGGTGATTTTGGCATTAAAACGCCGTATAACAAACCCATTAGTAAGTTTTTAACGATTCGAGGTCTTGACCTTTTCATGTCGGCATGTCCGACTGGGCACATCATTCGAAACGTTTACGAAACATAAATCTTGTAGGAAAAAGGTATTTTTAACATATACGAGAATCGTTATTGTTCCTTTAGCGAGCTTATCTGGTAATGTCGCCTTGTTTCTGTTCCGTAGGGCCCTTAAGGGGGCATTTACAAGAGCGCATGGGGGATAACAGTTACATAAATTGAGGCACATCAGAGGCGTGAACGGTTATTGCACGATGCGGAGTTCCTTTTCTCTCCTTCTCGTTGAGGATCTGACTAATCCGAGATACCTGTGCGATTGTTGTTCGAGTAATCTGCGGTGACCCCGAGGCTCCTCAAGATAATCTTCTTAGTCTAATCCTCCACTAGATAGATGCATTATTCATACCCTTCCTGTCACTAATAAGGCCAGATCGAACATAATCGGTTCCTTGGTTTATTATATAAAACATTTTTATTCAAGCCACTTTTTTTTCCTCGCACCTCTTAATTAATTTACATTGAGGATCTTTTGATGAAAAGTCTAGGGTTATTAGCGGAGAGGGTTGTAAAAAGGTATTTCCTCCGGGTTTACCTCCTCCCTGGATATCTCCTAATGATGTACTCAGTGACAAAATGTAAAGGACAGATATTGCTTTTTCCACCTTCGTCATCAACATTTAATAAAGTTAGGTCGACACCTGTTCATTAGCCGTTTTGTCCCCTTTTATCATATTTATTTTAGATAAAAACTTCCAGGGAAAAATACTTTTCGTTGATTTTAATTTGAGCTCCTTAACAGGAAGAGAAGACCTTCAATTAAAATTTTCTTTCTTTTAAACAATAACTTTATTTCAAAGAAAAAAGAGTCCTTTCTATAAAAATCAGTCAAGGGTATCGTAAACTTCTCCAAGTTTAAAAGGGTGGGTAGGTAATTCAATAGTTGGAAGATTAGTCTTCTTTTGTTGGAAGGTCGAGATAATCGGGAAATGCAATACCTGTTATATGTTGCAATCTAATTACTTAAAACCTACTCAATGTTTTTTACAAGGCTGTTTCTGATCAGATCGTATTTCCTGCCTGTAAGGCAATTTAAATGCGTAAATAAAAAATCTAGTGTTCCTCACGTTTATAGATCTATTTATGAAATTTTTATTTTGAAAAGGTGATGATTATACAGTATGGGTATTAAAAAGCGATTTTCACGGTGATTTGAGAAGAAGGAAAAACTCTGTAAATATTTCAAGGCAGTTGTTGCTTTGCTGCGAGGGAGGGGGATGATAGGTAGGGGTAAACTCCGGGGGGTTGAACCGGAGGACGCATAATTGATAGGTATTTGTGTACACCGCGAAGCGATCAATCTCTCTCTGTTTACATAGTGTGACACGCTAACCTAAGTCGGATCCTATAAATAAATTATTTTCCACCGTCCTGCCCACCTCATTATGTCCTAAGTTAACTTTAGAAATAGCTTCTTGGCTTTTTTAAATATATTGAATGTCAATTTTTTTTGTCAATTTGTATTGCGTTTATTTTGCGCAAAGGATGATTTCAATATCAAAAACTTCCTTAAAGAAGTTATGTGATACCCTCCACGTCGAGTTTTTGGGGAAGGGTCTTCCAGAACCCGGAGGGTCAAATCGAATATTGATCTTTACCGATCTCAACTTTGTCTGTGGTTCCGGCCGGCCGTAGCATTTTTTCCGGAACAATTGAGGCGCTCCGGGTACGAAGGGCGAACTCGACATCGGACAAATTTTTTTAACTTCCTTAAAGAAGTTATTGTGATACCCTCGACGTCGGGTTTTCGGGGAAGGGTCTTCCAGTTTTTTTCATTTTCAGATTCTAGACCTCTTGGTGAATACACCCATATAATTTTTATGATGAGTTCGCCATTTTTCCCCCTTAAAATACGTAAAAACCGAAACTTTAAAATGCGAATATCTCGAAACTACGTTTTGTTGAGTTCGCCCTTCGTACCCGGAGCGCCTCAATTTACGGCCACAGTTTTCAACCGATTTTCACCAAATTTTCACACAAATTCTTTAGCCGGTGAGCAAGAATGTAACGAGAGCGATTTTTGAATTTCGAAAAAATGGCGGAGATATGGGTGTTTGAAATTTTAAGAAATTTGCTGCGGCCGATTTTCACCAAATTTTCACCAATTACTCCTTATATTTTTGACGAATTTTTGGTGTAATAAAATTGCCACTTTTTAATTATTTTTTTTTTTAGTAGGGAGAAATTTGATACTTCTACCCATTACGAGAGGCACATCCGTAGGCCAAAGAGCCCATTATTTCTTCCTTGACTCTTTCGATTTTCGAAAAAAAGAACTATGAAAATTTTTCAGAGAAAAAAAAGAGAAAATTTAAAGAAAACCCGGAAAATTTTTCGAAAAAAAAAACCTTCCCCCTCCGATATACTTCCCCTCGTTATACTTGCCCCTCCATTATACTTTCCCCCCTTTGTACGTCCCCTCCGATATACTTCCCCTCCTATACTTCCACCTCCTATATTGTTACTTCTCTTGAAGGAAGTTTTCGTTGGAAGCTCTACCAGTACGTTTTCTAAATTTCAATGCGATATGTCACGAAAAGATGATAGACCTGGAAGATTTTGCCTAAAATAATAGCTTTTTTATGTTTTCTAATACAAAATTACCTAAAGTTGGTACAGGTTTGAAAAAGGAAAAAAAAAAACTTTTCCGTACATTGGAAAAGTAATTGTGAAAAAGTTTTACCAGGGAAGTTGGTAACTTCGGACTCGGAAAGGCTCTCTTGAGGTTTAACTAAGAGGGGACATCAACAGGCTTTTAATGCTTATAAAATAAATAAAATATCTTCAAATACTAAAAATTAAATAAGAAAAAAAAATTTGACACTTGACCTCTAATGAGGTAGAAGACGTAAATTGATGAATATGAAAAAAAGGGGATGAAGAGGACTTATTGACTTAGCCCCAAGTAAATAGAATTAGCTTTGTGGATTAGTGATCGATAGGTCGACGAACTTAACATTTTGATCATTTTTTTAGGCCCACGTTCTGTCATTAGGACAATTTTATGATGGCCAATTATCGCCTATGTGTGGGTTTCATTTTTTAAACTTTTATAATCTCCAGAATAAAATTCTGTATTATGAAATATTGGTCTTTATATGGGATAAAAAAAGTAATATCCTCCTTTACTTTATTTTCTGCTTGTAAAATATTTTAAAGGGGCAAAACTTGGGAATCCAACTCGGTCGTTCATATTTAATAAAATGGAAGTGAAACTTATCTGGCATCTTTACCCCCTAAAGGACGTGGTCAACGGGTGGGGAATATGGGAAGACGAAGGGGCGGCCTGACCGCTCGGGGACTAGGAATATTGATTTTGAAATGACTCCAAGGCAATCAAATCTCTGGGTCAC